>CM026214.1:24780716-24980773 GCA_014839995.1 Xenentodon cancila
TTTCCGCTCAGTTTTATTTTAGACAAATAATGGCGCCGTGAAATGAATCTATCTGCAGCTTCTTTATTTGGATGTGTGAATTCGTTTGGGTTGTTTGTCTGTCAGATAACTATTAAGTAGAAAACGGCTCAGACAACCACAGGAGTCTGTTTAGTGTCTGTTTGGAAACAGCCGATAAATTCATGTTTCAGCTGTAGCCTCGCACAGAAAGCACTGGCACACATGCTGAACACCAGCTCCTCTCCAGAGCCTGGAGGAGGCTAATTACCAGACAAATCACCCGCGTTCCTCTTTTTCCTCCTTTGGCTCGGCTCATCCGCGTTGGCCGAAAAATTTATGATTGTGGAGAGTGCGAGGAGCACGGGAGGTCACGGTGGAGGCTGGCCTGCTGCAGGAGAAGGTCTCTGTGAGAAATATGTTCCTGTAAATGTGTGCGCGTGTGTGTTAAAGGGAGGCAAGCTGAGCCATTAAAAAGCAGACACGTATTAAGTATTGAAAGTCGCTATCCATATAACGGCTGCCAAGTGCACCACGCGGGTTCCTGTGACCGGGCTGCAGGTGTAGGAGCCGGCGGCGTCCTGGTGCTTCTGGGGGATGTAGTCGCTATTAGGACTATTCAGACTAGTTTGGTTATTAACTCTCTCAAACACCATCACAGGTGGGGACAGCCCGGGTGTTCCACGTAACTCCACCCGGAGTCTGATTTAAATCACTCAGCTGACCTCTCAGGCGCTCCGTGCGATGACGTCATCACACCCGTCACGTGAGTGATCGTGGCGCACGGTGGCGGATTGCGCCTCCACAGCTAGCTGATGCTGTAGGCTCAGTGATCACAAACAGCTTTAGTCACGGAAAAGGAAGTCTCTGATAGGAAACGGGATTCACGCTTTATTAGGATCCATCTTCTCAGAGGTCACGCCACGAACTCGTCAGAGATGTTAAAAGATAAGCAGACAGATTTCAGAGTTGAATAAATTATAACGACTTTATTCCGTTTCCACCACAATCATTTCATTTGATTTCACATTTAAACCTAGTAAATTCTTTCTGTGAGGAGCACAAACACAAACCCGCTGCAGTTTGGATCCAGATAACGGACTTCTGTTCCACATCCACAAAAGGTCAAGGCCCTTTTGTTGTGTTTTCTGTGCGCTGGGTTATCAATTATGAATTTTAAAATCAGGGTTTACTCCTCAAAACATGATCACTCCTTACACCAAACATGTCATCGAGTCTTGTTGGTATCCCACGTTTTCAGGCCTTCTGGAACCTTGTCTCGCTGTTTCCGTTGTGTTTGGTGTCTGGCCGGATTTTGCGGAGCCACTGCGCCCCGCTGATGGGAACAAAACTCGTAGATATGTCAGGAACGGCACGGACGTAGAAACGAGCAGGAAAAACCCGAGTTTTCATCATAAATGAGGTTCCATGACGGAGCACTGCTTCAATTTTAATTTCGGATTTCTGCAAATATATATTTTTTTCAGAAATCTCCTTTATGAATAAGGTGAAGGCGCTCATGAACTCGCGTTAACGTTGCTGGACACAGTTATGAGATGTTTTAGTTATATGGATCAGTCTCTCTCTATATGTTTCGTTCTGTCACCGTTTCACATAATTTCACGCCTTTTATAATAATAACAATAATAATAATAGCTTCATCATTAATTACGTGACGGACGGTTTGATTTCAGGACCACTCTCGGTTTAACAAAGACACATTTGGATTTAGTGTCTTATTGAAAACAGAGTTACTCATTAACGGAGGAAGAATGGAGTGTACCTGTCTTCATTCATCACGGACCCCCGACAACCGTCCACGCCGCCTTCTAGTTTTACTAAATAAACCATCTTTTAATATCCTGGAATCCGAATCTGAATCTGAAAATGTGATGTTATGCTTTCTGTCCATCAAGGAATCATTTTTAGCGTCACATTTTTTCTGTGCTCATCCACCACTGACTCTTTCTGCGTAAAAGCTGGCATGCATCCGTTCCCGGTTTTTGGAGGTGGTTCGTGTTGCAGGTCTCTCCTGCTTAATCTGAGCTGCCGTTTCACACTGAGATTGCTGTAATTTATAGCGTTCATTAAAGACGCCATCATCGCCACCGCAGATGTTTGATTTCCATCTCGTTGTGGTGAAATCGTGAAGTGAGCGCCGCGTTGATTAGAGAGCAGCTTTGAGGACTCCGGCCTGCGCTTTTACTGCACCTAAAATCACAAATGAAAAGGCTCCCGACTGTTTAGTTAACAGAATTTTCAAACCACATTTCATTCTTGTTAAAACATGTTTGTGTGGTTTGATGGAGACGTGACGTCAGAAACAAACAGCTTCAGAGGAGCGGACGGAGTTTGATGTTACTTATCCCTCGGCTCCATGTGTTCTCTTCAGATGAATGAAATGTAAAACAAAATGACGAGCTTTAAGATGACTTTCGGGATGGAGCGAGGCGATCACAGGTCCACGGACACCCGGAACGCGCGAGACTGCCTCGGTCCATTCTCTGACCTTGAAATTTCCTCAGCTCTGTCAGTCCTTCTGAAGCCTCCCGGACTCAGCCTTCCTTTTCTTTTTTCCAAAACTCCATTGTTCTGGTGGAGCTGTGGAACCGAGAGCCAGAAGGAGTCCTGGTTCTTTTGTTGCTGCCCTGTGCGGCCTCGCCACGGGGGTTTTGTCTCTCCGTCTTGTTTTCTCCTTCTACCTCCTTATTGTCTCTCAGTCTGTGCTTCTGGATACGTTTCTCTTTGTTTAACTCTCTTTTCTTTTTCAATATCGATTTTTTTTTTCTTTAAGAATTCTAGTGTCTCGTATTGATAAAACTTCCTATTAAAAAAGTATATGCTATTGATTTAATATAAGAAGTTATAATATGTTTAATAGGGTCTGGTGTATCCTGCGATATGATCCACATCTCCCACCTTTATGTCACGCAGCAGTGGAACATGCGCCAGGCCTTATTGTTATAATAATAATAATAATAATAATAATAATAATAATAATAATAATAATAATAATAATAATAATAATAATAATAATAATAATAATAATAATTCCAGCCCACTAGTTTAATTGGCAGCATCGAAATAAGGGTTACGATTATCACATAACTGTCATAACAAGCTATTTTCTTTCTTTGTTTGTTTTATTTCTGTATTTAGTTTTCTTATATATATAAATATATCTTCCATTTATTATAAAACAGTGAAATGTATATATATCACCTATCAAATGATTTTAAGTGAACACTTAGTAGTGAAAGCTTGTCGCGTGTTTACCGACGTCAACATCGAATATTTGCCGTCCGTAGAAACAGATCCACTTAAATGTCGTCTGCGACAGAAGCATGCGTGGGATCTTTCCAGTTCAACTGAGTGACTGGCTCTACGAGAAAGAGTTATCTTGAAATTTAAACCAGTCTTGACATTTGATCTGGTATATACGCGTCTGCCGAGGGCCTGCGCAAGTGAACGAGTGAGTTTCCTTTTGTTTCTCCTGAACTTCTGCACGCGCGCGCGCACGCACAGTGTCCGGGTGGATCCCAGGACCAGAAGGACCCCCCAACCCACCAGCACACCCCCAGACCCGCCAGGCCACGTGATTCCTCCAGTAATGAATGCGGAGGCTGCAGAGCATGTGTTTGTCAGGAGTGAAGCTACTCCTGTGCGTGTTTGTGCGCGCGCCCTACGTGGAAAATTCAACTGTCCTTAAAATCACACACACACACTCGAGCCCCCCTGTAACAGTGGAGAGGGGGCAGAGAGAAAAAAAGAGAGAGAGCGCGCGGGGGGAGAAGAGAAGACGGCGGCAGACAGAGAGGAGGAGAAAACTGAGAAGGAAGCTGCAATAAAACTAATTTCCACGAGTGTGCGTGGTCGCTGTGGACGCCGTGAGTATTGGAAGGAAGGGGACTGCACAGGGGGGAGCCACACTTGTTCTTCCGCCTGTTCTACGCCGCCCTGGTCCCACTCCCCGAGTCGTTTCCACGCCGTGGTAAATATCCGGAATGCTCGTGTTTCTTCGTGTTTTCTCGTGCTGCATGTCGCTGTCGTGTTGTTTACACATCACCCCACCCACCATCATCACCAACACTCGCTGCTGAAGGCTGGAGTGGTGCATCCGCGCGCCTGCACGGCGCCGGTGGCTGTCTGTTTTCAGAAGCACTCTGATATTGTCCTCCATCTTCCTCCCATCAGCTCCCGTCGGCCTCCACATCTCTCTCCTGCTGTCCATCCCTCCCTCTCGCGCTCTCGCGCTCCTCTCTTCCACTTCCCGTGATTTATGGTAAGGCTGCGTGTCAGCGCGCGGCCACGGCTGCCATTGTGCGTTTGTGACGGAGAGCTGTTGTTTACGGCGCTCCTCGCGATAAATCATGACTTCCATCGCTGTGGGAGGACGGAGGGGGGAGAGCCGCGGTGGACGGGCCAGGGACGGTGCCCCCCGCCCCCCCTCTCCGGTGTCATTGCCTCGCTCCTGTCCTCCTCCTTCAGCCGTTTTTACTTTCCCATATCACCTTCTTCCTCCTCAGTGACAGGACCTGCAGAGCGGCTGCTCCCGAGTCACAGAGGCTGGCGATTACCGGGTTTTTGGTATAAAAGCGGCTCACAGGAATGCCTTGACTCCCATGAAACCTCATACAATAGGAGCTGCTGTCAGTGGAAATGTTCACCGTGTTAGTGACTCCTAAGCCTCAGTCAGACCCTGGGTACAGGAGAAACTTCACACTTAAACTAGCTGCTGAATGGTCCAGAGCGGTTGCGCTGTAGAGTTTTAAGTCCCCTCACATGATCTCTCAGCTGCTGATAGTTGTTTTTTTTTTTCGTATCAGAACACATTGGTAGTGTTTCGTACACCCAGACTCTGAACTAACTCTGGGTTCATGAAAGTCTTTTTTTTTCTCCTTCACTGATTCCTCTCTTTTTTTTCAGTGTGTTTTTCTTTGGAAGTCTGCTGGAATGGAGCTGCTCTCCATTCCTCATGTCAGCACTCAGCATCTCTGCTTTTGCTCAAACCCTTCAGTGGGAATGAGGACAATTTCTTTGAAAATGTGTAAAAGAAAAAAAGGGAAGAAGAATTGTTCCCAGCTTCACACGTAGACCACGTTAGTTTCCGTGTCGCTCAGGAATAAAATCCAATCACTCTGTGAGATACTGCGAGCTGGCTCCATTTTTAAACCTTTCTCATTGAGAGTTGAGGTGAGGGTGGGGGTAGTGAGTAAACATAATTTCATCGGCTAACCTCATAACTCTGTAGGACGGGATGTTTATGGTGTTTTCCTGTGAAAGCAGCTGGTGAGAAGTGAAATAAGAACAAAAGGAGAACGTTTCATCAAATGTATTTATTTTTATTGCAGAAAGTTTCACACCTAGAGAACCATCATAATCCCCATTATTATTATTATTATGAGAAGAAGAGAGAAAATAGCTTGTTATGACAGTTATGTGATAATCGTAACCCCTATTTCGATGCTGCCAATTAAACTAGTGGTCTGGAATTATTATTATTATCATTATTAATAATAATAATAATAATAATAATAACAATAATAATAATAATAATAATAATAATAATAATAATAATAATAATAACAATAATAATAATAACAATAATAATAATAATAATAATAATAATAATAATAATAATAATAATAATAATAATAATAATACTAATAATAATAATAATAATAATAATAATAATAATAATATAATAATAATAATAATAATAATAATAATAATAATAATAATAGTGTTATTATTTAGTACTAGTAGTAGTAGTATTTTTGTTGTTGTAATGGCACATTTAATGGATGGGTGGGTGGATGGATGGATGGATGGCTGGATGGATGGATGGATGGATGGATGGATGGATGGATGGATGGATGGATGGATGGATGGATGGATGGATGGATGGATGGATGGAGCAGCCCTCTAGTGTCAGTATCGACGTAGGAAACAATCCCTCACGCGGTAAAAGCAAAAACAAACAAAGAAACAAATATCAAACACAACAAAACAAACAAAAACCCCTGACTGGGGTCTACTGGGCTGATTTGATTTCTGTAGTCCTCTTCCGTACGGGTTTTCTCCTCTGTGATGGGCTCGTGTGTTAGACTCCTGCCGCAGACATGAACCCAGATGTCCGATGGCCTCCACTACACTCGTAGCTGCTGCTGCTGAGCTGCTGAGCTGCTGAGCTGCTGACTTAGAAACCAGGGCAGGAGTTCGCGGGTTATCGCGGCTTATCGCAGGCAGACAGCTGCAGATCAAACACAGCTGGAATAGTTAAAATATTTGAATCGGTTTTTTTTCTCTTTTGTGTGTGTGTGTGTGGGGGGGGGGGGGGGGGGGGGGGGGGTGTTTGAGGGTCTGGCGGCGCTCCTGCTACCAACGTCTCCACGGCGCTCAGAGGAAGCTGAGCAGTGAGGCCTTCCTTCACCTTCTACCATCTCTACAAATACAAGTGTGCTGCTGCCTCTGCAAACAAGTCAGTTAAATGACAAACAAATATGCGCGCGACCTGACTCGCTGCCTTCTATCGTGACACATACGCCAATAATAAAGACAGAAATTAATGTTTATCCAGGACCTGCTGGGGGACAATGGCGGAGCTGTCAGCCCGCCGTGACATCAGCAGAAACCACAGCGCTGCAGGTTCTTTGTGCAAAACCCGTGTGGGACAACGTGCACATCCTTTTCGGTGCATGCAATCATTTAGGCTTTATTTTAAAAATGATTAAAACAAGTAAAAACCTCGCGCATGTCTCCGTCTTCGTGCGCTGCGGACGTTCGCGGTCAACGCCATAGTGTTTTTATTGACTTGTTTCTAAAACGATACTTCCGAAAAACCAGGAATATTCCGGCTTCTATCCGCTTTTAGTTCGCTTTTTCGCGAAAGTCTGCGCGCATGAGCACGACCTCCTCTGACAGGCAGGTTGACAGCGAGCAGACACGGACGAGGCTCCACGCGAGGCGCATCTTCCCACTCACAGCTCAAATTGGCAGCCATATTGTCTGTTTCAGTGTTCTTTCCTACGCAGGAACGTTTGAAAGGCTGAGACGCCACGCGAGGGATGAAAGGAAACCTCGTCGTTCTCTAACTATGAAAATAAAAAAGCTCAGTTGCATTGTAAAACGTGGAATAAATAGAAAATGTAGCGCGCGACACAACCGCTAAAACAGCAGCAAAACTCGGAGAAAAACAAGGAAGCACACAAAACACCCCACAAACACACACAAACGCAGGAAAAGCTCCAGAAATTACACGCATGGAAACGTGACATTTTAACATGAAGCTTATGTTTTAAGGCATTTATATTTGCATCATGTTAGTGCTCAGTATTTGAGTCAGTTTGCAAAAGCACAGAAAAAAACGAAGACATTTAACCGATGAAAGCAGCACTTCCAGTGAAAATATCTTAAATCCAAAGGACTTTTTCTTTTAGTTGGAAGAGTCATATAGCTAAGGAAAAACAATTTTAAAAGAAAAGAGAGAACAATCAAGTCCTCGGAGTGATTTAATATTTGCACCCGTCGCCTAGGAACAGGCAGCTAAAATACATTTAAATTTAATTTCTTGCTGAGGTACATTGGAAAGAAGAATTAAAGCTGGAAAAAGCTGGAAGTGTGACAACAGCTGGGTTGGAACAGACATTTTCCACGACAGACAAACATAAATCAGCGCGCAGCGCGGCCTCGTAAATCTGCAGCTCTTTAACGTTAACAAGCCAACGATTTAAGAGCAGAGACACAAGAGCGCGTCTTTAAATCTGCGCAAACAGGAGCGCTCGTTATTATTATTATTATTATTATTATTATTATTATTATTATTATTATTATTATTATTATTATTATTATTATTATTATTATTATTATTATTATTATTATTATTATTATTATTATTATTCGCAGAGACATCGTCTCGTGCACGGGTACTTCCCTGGTTGTTCTTCCACGCGCAGAGATGGTTATCCGTTCTGAAATAAATCAACAGGAAGCTTCTGGATCATTTGTAACCGTCTCCGCGGCGGCAGAGACTCAAAGATGGTGAGAAATGAGCGACTGAAGCTGAAACAAGAGCTGGAAAATCCCTCGTTTTTTCCCTCCTCATCTGCAGCAGCTCTGCAACAGCAGAACGATAAGAAAACGGGCCGGGAGCCGGAAATGTCTCCACGAGGAATGGACAACGCTGCTGTTTTGTGTTTGCTTTAGATTATTATTATTTCACAAACTAAAACGAACGGATTCGTCCTCTCATCTAACTTTCTGGCTCTTCTTGTCTCTAGTTTAGGCCCCTTTTTTAATCTCCCTGATTCAGTTGTGTGAGCGGGGTTTTGCGCGTGAGGGCATGTCTATACGCGTGGGCAGATGGAGAAACCCAAAGACAAGTGCGTCTGTCTGGGATCAGTTTTATGCAATGAATCAGGAGATGATGACTGAAATGAAAGAAAGAAAATCTCCTGAAATAAAGTTTAATTATCCACAAACACCCGCGGCGCGACGTGCTCCGAACAGGCCGACAGATTTTCCTGAGATGTCTCAGAATCTTCCTGTTTGTTCTGGTCTCGCGGGTAAAAGCACCCGCAGCGTTTGGTTGTGATGTTGGTCGCCACGTTGCAACAGTTCATTAACATTTTTTACGATTTTTCATCACAGAATTTGTTCTTTTATGTTTCATCCCCAATAATATCTTCAGGAAAATTTGTTTACGATTGGATTGTAATTTTGATTTGACACTTCTGAGAAGAATTTACCAAAATCCAACGAGCGAAATACAGCTAAATGCGTTGAGAGAGCAGCCCACGTGCACGCGCAGGTCAGATTTAAGCAGACCTCGAGCTCCCCGTCCTCCCCTGGCCTCCCTCGATCTTCTTCTCGTATTCCTGTCCTGTGATCATTCTCAGTTTGACGCCGTGTAATGACCACCATCTGGCCCGCGCGCGGCTCGGACGGACACACAGGTTACATTGAACCTCGTCGATCCCTACTGTGCACCTCAGAACCTCCCCTCTCTCCGTCTTCTTACCCCTCCTCACCCTCTCAGTGTCAGTGCACAGCCTAGTTCAGGCTGTCAGCCCGCGCGTGGATCTCCAGCCGTGACAATCTCACTGCCGAGGAGCTGGGGGCCCGAGGAGCGAGAAGGAGGAGGCTCTGCTCTTCACTGCAGGAACAAATACAAGGATGGTATCCATCGCAGATGAAGCTCGAGGGTTCTGGTACCTGGGAGGAGGAAACCAGAGTTAACTCAGAGTTAGCAGCGACACACAAAGACGACGTGGGGAGGTTAGTGAGTTTCGAGTATCTTTAACTAAAATACACACACGGAGAGGGTCGAATGAAAGGAAAAGACAACTAGTCCACAGCGCAGAAACAAGATCGTCTTCAGCCAATCAGCTAAGATCTCAGGAAAGAAGGATGAGGGGGATGAGCTCGGTTCTGCTCCATCCAGGAACCCTCCGGGTTATTTATCCCTGACACTCACTGCTGCATTGAGGGCTATATGAGCTCGCGCCTCACTCGAACCGAATCCTCTGAGACGGTAAATAAAGTGAGATAAAGGCGCAAAGAGCAGCTAGAGCCCGGCCTGGCCGCGATTCTGAACCGGAACCGCTGTAGATGCTGTTGTTCTGCAGTGCACGCCGAGGTGGGGGTTGGGGCGAGTACGAGTGAGCTGTAGTTTTGTTGTTTTTCTTTTTATTCTTTTTTATACGATGTGAAGTAGTAGAAGGATCCCAGAAGTAGCAGAGGTCCACTGCCACCGCAACATTTATTTCTTTTAGCGAAAACTCCGCATGAAGGGGGCTGCGTGCGGCTCAGGATGCGTCTCAGAGGTGTGAGAGGCGTGCTGCTGTCACACCAGCAGAAACTGGTGGCTTAAACCCCGGATTTAACTGGCGGACCAGTTCTGGTTAAACTACCCGTCGGAAAAGAGAAGGAGAGAGGGAACTGTGGGACGGCTTTGCTGGAGAAAACCCGTTCACGGTGACAAGGGGGACTCTCTGACCCTCGTGTCTGCAGCCCGAGTGTCCGTCCGTATCCAGAACCAGGCTGAATCCAGAAGACGCAAGGATCCACGCTCGGATCCGCAGAGCAGGTAAGACCCGTCGACTTCTTCTGGATCCACGTCCCACGTTTCTCCGCGCGACACTCATTAATTACTCGCTGGGTGTCCCCGGGCACTCTCAGAGGCGTGCACGCGACGTGCCCGCAGACAGGCTCCATGCGCGTACATGTGTATGTGCGTGTACGTGAAGACAGATGCCTCAGAGTGGGAAGATCAACCGACAAGCGGACCCCCTCACCCCTCTGCTCTTCACCTGGGGCAGGAAGAGGGCTCTGGTGGTGCGGTAGTGTGTGTGCGCGCGTGTGAGTGAGTTGCACTGTGTCGGGAGCTGATGGCGCTGTAAACAGAGAAGATGCTGTGATTTATGACGGTGTGAAAAGATTGCTTACTCAACAATCCAGCCCCCCTTTTCTCTGACCCTGTTTCCTGCCCAACAATTGCCATGTCCCTCCCTGCCCCCCAACACACAACAAATGCACAAATGGTTCTTCTAAGCGCAAATTACCGCTGAACTAAAATAAGCAAACCGGTTAAAAGTACCAGTAAGAAAGTTTTTTTTAGACTTACAAATTAAATATTATTTTCAAACTCCAAAAACGAAGTTTTATCATTGTTGCATCTGTTTAAAGCTTGCGAATGTCCAGTTTTATGAAATATATTGTGGCTAAATATGGTTGAGGATTTGTCTCCAGGTCGTTAGCGGCTTTTCGAAAACAAACTATTAGAAAAGCTGAAGTTTTGTTGTCTATGTTTTCCATGAGGTCGGTTTGGTGCAGTTCAGGTGTGGAATTGTACCGTCTCGGGTAAAGGATCATTAACAGACACCTTCTAAAAGTGACAAAATCCCTTTTAAGTAAATGTTACAAAAATGTAACACAGCAATTACGACACGAGGAACAGACGTGTGCAGCTCGGCTTTACCTGCTTTACCTGCTTAGGGCCGTTAGGGAGAAATGTATTATGCTGTTGTTAAGAGCTCCTACTTGATGACTTTAACTCACAATCAAGTAAAAAAAAGCTCGTGATTTGAAGTGGTTGAGTGAGCCGTTCAGACTAGCGGGAAACTGTGACATCACAGCTCCAGACCAGGCTCCATCTATAAGAATTGAAACCACTCCAAAACAAACTGAATCGTTGCTTATTTCAGCCTTTTCAACTTCACATCTTGTTGTTTGCTGTGTTGAGGAAGTACATAGCTCAAGGTCTTTACACTCATTAAAAAAAAACAAAAAACTCCACATCCTGAGGACTTTTGTCCAAAACAGAACATTGCGATCAAAAACTGACCTTCTAAATCTGTATCCCGGCTCTCACAACATGACGTTTCTATGTCTGAAACAGTCACAATAAAATTGTTGTGAGCCTTTGCATGGTGTACTGTACATCAGCTTAGGTGGACAGCTCGTCAGCAGCCTGGTGACCTCTGTGGTTTCTAAATACTGCTGCATACAGACTTTAAAAGCCTGGAAAAGCCACAGGAACTACAACAAATCCCTGATACCATTGATTTTTTCATTTATCACTGACAAACTATGAGTAAATCACAATTGGAGTAAAACAGTGGGGCGTAAATGGTAAAAAAAATACTGCCCTGCCTGCGTGCTGGCTGACAGGATCAGTTTGGTTCCACATAGGTGTTGCAGATCAAACAGACTCCATCAGGCCTGTAGTTACTGTAACAGACTCCACCAGGTCTGTAGCTACTGTAACAGACTCCACCAGGTCTGCAGTTACTGTAACAGACTCTATCAGGTCTGTAGTAACTGTAACAGACTCCATCAGGTCTGCAGTTACTGTAACAGACTCCATCAGACCTGTAGTTACTGTAACAGACTCTATCAGACCTGTAGTTACTGTAACAGACTCCACCAGGTCTGTAGCTACTGTAACAGACTCCACCAGGTCTGTAGCTACTGTAACAGACTCCACCAGGTCTGTAGTTACTGTAACAGACTCCACCAGGTCTGTAGCTACTGTAACAGACTCCACCAGGTCTGCAGTTACTGTAACAGACTCTATCAGGTCTGTAGTAACTGTAACAGACTCCATCAGGTCTGCAGTTACTGTAACAGACTCTATCAGGTCTGTAGTAACTGTAACAGACTCCATCAGGTCTGCAGTTACTGTAACAGACTCCATCAGACCTGTAGTTACTGTAACAGACGCCATCAGACCTGTAGTTACTGTAACAGACTCTATCAGGTCTGTAGTTACTGTAACAGACTCCATCAGGTCTGTAGTTACTGTAACAGACTCCATCAGACCTGTAGTTACTGTAACAGACTCCATCAGGTCTGTAGTTACTGTAACAGACTCCATCAGGTCTGTAGTTACTGTAACAGACTCCATCAGGTCTGCAGTTACTGTAACAGTCTCTAGAAACACACACGTGTGTGTTTTCCTGAAACCACTATTGAAATAACATATATAACCTTCATAATAGGGAACCTATACCATCATCACTGAGCAGCTCAGGTGTTTCCAACCATTGTTCAAAATAATGTTCATAAACATGGTCATGTTCTATTTATCTTTAAAATGTATTTTTCCAATCACAATGATACAGGAGCAGATAATTATACTTGCTTTAAACTGATGGTTGTTGTTATTGTACATGTATATGTCATCAATATGTGCTGAAAGTTGGGACAAACTTTGGTCGAACAAGCAACAACCGCTGTTAATCTGAGTAATTCAGGCTCCAATTAAACCCCCCTGTTTTGAATAAACTTATTTACTGCCTGGTTTAAAAATTGCTTTGGTATTTTTTGAATTCCCATCCACGACACCTCTAAGACTGGTTAATTTTTTTTAACCACATTAGATAATTTTATATATAGAAATATTTTATGTATCTTCAATCACTGTCAATCAAAAGCTGCAGCCTTTTTAGAGTGACAGTCATCTCGGCCAATGGCAAGCCATCATCACCTCAAACCAGCAGTTTATATGAATCCACCATCAGCTAAGCACAGGGGTCAGTTCAGATTTTGCTGCGTGTGAAGCGGGATATTCGCTTGTAAACGTCTGCCGGCGGCGTTGCGGCTCCTCCGACGTGGGTCAGAGAAAGGAGCTGGATGTCACAGTGAACTTTGATTCACATTTTTGTTCGTGTGTGGACTTCCAGAGCAACACGGCATCGTAAGAGGAAGAAAAGTATATATTTTACTGCAGTTTGAGACTGAGGGTCATTTTTCCTGAAACCTGTTTGAAACCATGTTTTAATTTAGCTTTTTACCAAAAGTTATGGTGTTAAACAGAATTTGTGACTTGTTAATGACTAATCAACCCGTCATTAACATGTTGTAGCGTTGCATGTATATTTTCATCAGCATCCACGCCACATCTGGAAACTGCAGCTTTGTATCATGTGGCTGCTTCCCACAGCCGGAATAAATCTCCAGACTAAAATAAAGCCATACTGCTTCTCCAAACAGGAATCTGCCAGCAGTGCTGTAACCTTTCTTCTGCTGGCTTTTACAGAAAAAAGAAGGATCGGGACTCTTAACATTCTTATTATTCTTACTTTACTGTTCTGTTGTGAGCTCCCTTTCTGGTTCAGATGTCAGAAGTGTCCTGGACATTTTCTTTCCAGCACGGACGGATTAAATAAAATGAAGAGACGCAGCCTGTGGACCTTTGACAGTCACACAGTCATCCTTGTTGGTCCAGTGCTGACAGATCTGGTGATCGTGGCAGTTTTGTGGCCCAGGAGCAGAAAGGGCCGACCTGACCCCCTCAGCAACTCTCTACAGAGACTCCCCCCCTTTGTTCTGGTGTCAGGGACTTCTTTGATTGTGTGGTTAAAGATTAGTGTCTCCGTTAAACATTAATGTTTGTGAGGTGATGGAGCTGAAGGCATGGTTTAGGACTGGTTTTATCCCGGAGCCAGCTCTCCATGAACACATGATGGTTTCAGTTGACTGAAGGAAGGGAATGTCCATCCATTCATCTACATTTATTTGGAATGAGAGAAGAACGTGTTATGGGAACAAATCTTGTTACTCTTCACCAACTGGAGGAAATCTGAGACATCATGCACCTGACGTTCCAGCAGCGCTTCATGTTCTCCTTTTACTTCTTTATGTTTGTTTGTCCTAACTGAACCATCATATCTGGCTGGAACATCATCGTCCAGCGCTTCATCTGAGCTACCAAATGGCGGGAACTCAGTAATACATGTGCAGCTTTACTTCACATGAACTCATTTAACGGCGTTACAGAGGTTTACTGATGTTCAGAGCTGGACGAGCTGATCCTGAAGCATCAGCCACCTGAATCAAAGCTGATTTGATATAATATGAGCCCCCAGTTCAATTCACCACAATTCTCTTTAATAAAAGGGGTCTGGTACATTCTGTACCAAGCCAATCAGAACTGGGTTGGGGCCAGCTTTGTGTGATGACATCATACAGGAGCCTCCTAGAGCCACTAAACAACCAGGATGACAGCAGAATCACTTAGAACAGCTTGGATCAACTAGTTTTTAGTAAAAACCAACAACAGTCTTTCAGCAGCGTTTGTGCTCCACTGCAGACAAGTTGGATGTCATTTGTTGATCCTAGTCTGGTTGTAGCTCCTCCTGCGTCACATGATTCTTTAATTTAATTTTTTCTTCTTTCTGTTTGTTATTGAATTGTGCATTTGTGCTCCTTGATGTGCACTCTTGTCATTCCTGAAACAATAAGCTCGCATTCGTAGACTGGACATTTTAGGAAGTCACCACAGAACTGGGAGCTCCCATCAGCCAGTTACAATCAGCTTTATTCATATACCATCAAAACATGACATATTTCATCTCGAGGCACTTCAACTATACAGTTCAACTCATCCCAAATGAGTCCAACTGATACAAAGTCAATAGTGTAACAATGTTAATTATTGATTCACTAAGGAAACCAATAAATTGCATCAAAACTGGATTGTTCATGATTCGAGACAACACACTAATCTATCCAATTTAATAAAGCTAATGCTTGTGGGCATTAAAGTCTACATTATTATATCATTTTATATATCAGTTTTTGAAGAGCAAAGATTTTTGCCATATTTTGTACATCATCAAATTTAAGTTCAGACCTGCAAACAACAAACACAGACTGCATGAAAAGAGAATAAATCAGAGTTAAGATCTCAACCAGTGTCTTCTGCCTCCCAGATTCCAGTTGCAATTATGTTGATGGATAAACAGAAGTTTAAGAAATTTGTGTGCAGTCCTGAAAAACGTTTCATCGGTTTCTAAGGCCAAGAACTGGCCTTTTTTATTTTTAATTTAAAGTATTGTTTGCATAGATGGTGAGGTTAATGTCTCAGAGAAGGTTTTCACAAATATGAATAAAAAATATCATAGAACTTGTTCCAACTTTATTATATTAGCAGTTTACAGGATTTTTAAAAAGAAAATGGAAGCAGAAGCAGAAGTGTTCATATGGTGTCTCACTCGGGTTTCATGCTGCGTTGCATGATGGGCCTCTGAACAGCGACTCCATCCCCCCTGAGTGGGCGGGGGGGCAGGGGTGTACATGAAATGTGTTGCAATGCTGGGTTTGTCATTGCATGCCCGTGTGGCGTGGCTTCGTCTGCGGTGTTGATGAAGCAGCTGTACAGCTGCCGAAGAAGTATGAATGAGGAAAGTGTCTGAGACGGAGCCAGTACTAGGACAGCAAAGTATCCAAAATGCCCCACATTATCAGAGAAATAATCACCTCATCAAATAAAAGTGCTTATTGTGGGACTTTAGCTTCAGTTTCTGGAAGAAGAAGCTTCATGAGGATTTCATGAAACTGAAACCACAGCCAGAGGCACACAGACGCTCAGATTTGAGGGATCAAATCCAGAAACTGGATATGTAGAAGGGATTGCAGGGGTGGGTGGTCTGTGCTCGGGACAAAGGCTGGATAGGACCAAAGTATTTTAAAATGATCGTTCATTTTTTCGGAAGAGACTTCTTCTCATTACTGCACTACTGTAGCTTTGGTTTAGACTCCTTTGCTGTCAGACATGTTTCAAGACTCTACTTTGGCTTTGGAGTGTTGTCAGCCCCTCACCACCATGCTGATGTTTCAGTCATGTGTCCCACAGTTGCTGTCTCTTCAGAGCACTTTGAAGCATAAACATCAGAAATCAGTGACGTCACAGGAATCATAACACCAGTTTTAGGATGCAGATCAAACCCACAGAAGCTCCTTGTCGGCAGGATTAAGTTCTGGATATGGTCAAGAAATCAGAGAGGAGGTTAAGTGGCTGGAAGTGAAACCAGAATGAATCATAACTCTCCCAGAACTGGGATTTGAATTGTAACATCATAGAGGTGAAACCAGGGAGATAATTTAAAGAAATATAAGTTTATGTTGAATCCACTCATCTGGTCACAGTACGGTCCTGCTGTCCAGTCCTTTGATGCAGGTCTTTGATGATGCACCAACACAGCTTTGTTTGCTTCCATGAGCTTTTGTAATATTTTGCTGTTGTCATTTAAATGTTCACATCATCAAACCTCAGAAAAGCATTCTTTCCATGTGCTTTCATCAGAGACCCCCTCCCTCTACTCTGCCTGTTCTTTCATCGAGGACCTGACCCATCAGCAGCTCTGGATGCTCCAGAGGAGGTTTCCTGTCTTTGTCATAGTCTGTAAACTTTCTGGGATACTTGAGAGCCTGTTCAGTCTTCCTCTGCTGCTCCAACTTTACCGAGTGCTGAAAGTAGTAGTGGTGGTGGTGTGGTGGTGTGGTGGGGATGACTGCTGGTGCTGCAGTGGGAATAGAGATCAACAAGAGCTCTGTGAGAGATGATTTAACGATAAAGAGCTGAACTCTGAAGCGGTTGGTGAAGCAGCGCTGGTGTTGCTGGATCCAAGTGGTTTAATTCATGAGTTTGGAAAACAGCACAAACAGACCCCGAGCAAAATAAAGTCTTTATTCACGAAACTTCAGATCATCAACAAGCAGAAGATGTGTGTGTGTGCATAGATAGATAGATAGATAGATAGATAGATAGATAGATAGATAGATAGATAGATAGATAGATAGATAGATAGATAGATAGATAGATAGATAGATAGATAGATAGATAGATAGATAGATAGATAGATAGATAGATAGATAGATAGATAGATAGATAGATAGATAGATAGATAGATAGATAGATAGATAGATAGATAGATAGATAGATAGATAGATAGATAGATAGATAGATAGATAGATAGATAGATAGATAGATAGATAGATAGATAGACTAACAATAATTTATTCTAACAATAACATGATTTGTTTTATTTTTTTGTGAGTGTATGTGTGTGTGTGTGATTTTTTTTTCTATTAAAATAAAAGAAATCTGACCGTTTCTGAATTTTATAAAGTAGACAGGTCTACACAGAGTGTTTCTCTCCACCCTTAAATAAATAAATACATAAAGAGAAAAATAACCCATCAGAGCCAACAGAAACCTATGAATGGTGAATACACTAGTAGGATGTGTAATCTGATTACAGGGATCAATACCATCTCGTATCACTCCCACTCATCCCTCAGCCTTCCCTGAGCAGCTCTCTGATTCCTGGAATATCTGGGGTCAGGTACCTGTCAGAGCTGCTCCAGTCCAGAACCTCCACCAGACTGCAGCAAGTCGCTGCTCCGGCTCGGATTTTACTCACCGTTTCATTTCCATATCTACTTTCTTTCACCTCTTCACTTTCTGCCCCTGTTCCCCCCCCTTCCTGTCCCGCATGCTCTGTTGTAGTTTGGAGTTCTCCGCAATTTCCCTCCATTAGACATCAGAAACAAAGAGGAAATCTTCCGGTGAGTCCTGCTGATTTACGTTATTCCTCCTAAAAGGTATATGGTCTGCGCACGCCGGCCACTGACACTCCGATGGAAGTTTTAGAAGATGTGCTACGCTGCGTTTCAGACGGGGAGCCAGCGAAACATTATTTTTTTAATGATTATAACCGATACGCCGCTATGCAGTGTTTAAGTTTTCAGGATTGCCACAAGAAGGAGTGACTTTTGATGTTGTCTGCAGGGCGATAATTTTTTATTTACAGAAAAAAGAATTTTGCCGTTGGTTTCGTTTCCCGACATACAGATTAGGCCAACTTTGGGCGGGGAGACAGGAACTAAGACAAATAAAATTTAAAAGCTGTTTGTGTTCTTTTTCTTTTAGTTTGAGCTTCCTTTAAATGTTCATTATAGTGTTTATTTTTAACTTT
Source organism: Xenentodon cancila (assembly GCA_014839995.1). Taxonomy (NCBI): domain Eukaryota; kingdom Metazoa; phylum Chordata; class Actinopteri; order Beloniformes; family Belonidae; genus Xenentodon; species Xenentodon cancila. The sequence goes on from CM026214.1 coordinate 24,798,977, forward strand.
AACTTCATTAACTGGTATGTGTGTTGAAAATGTTAAAAATGGGCAGAGATAAAAAAAGTAGAACAGCATAGCTGTGTGTGTGTGTGTGTGTGTGTGTGTGTGTGTGTGTGTGTGTGTGTGTGTGTGTGTGTGTGTGTGTGTGTGTGGGTGTGTGTGTGTGTGTGTGTGTGTGTGTGTGTGTGTGTGTGTGTGTGGGTGTGTGTGTGTGTGTGTGTGTGTGATAATTTGCGCTACAATAACAACTTAATCTTATCCTCAGAAACAGTCACCTCATTATTTAGGCGAATTTAACAAAAAAAGAACAAAGAAAGTAACTTACATCTTAACATAGAATTATGAATTAAAAGTAAAGATTAAATACGCGATTAAAAAAAGCAACAAAAAAAAAACATCCTGTATGTTACGCTTTTATGATCTTGATCCTGATTAGATTTCCATGATTAGATTTAAATTCCCAGAGTTTTGCTTCATGCGCGCTCTGTCAGCAGTCAGGCCAAAGCGGTGCGTGACGCGGCCAGATCCTCTCATTGACACGCACGTCTGAAATTGCAGTAGATGAAATCAAATATGAATAAAAAAATATTCTCCAAAGCGAGGCTCCGGGTCCCTGCGTGGAATCAGAATCCGGTCGGAAACGTTTGCGTGCGGCTGCAGATCGGAGGAGAGTCAGGAAGTCTTGCTGTCCTTCATGCGAGTTTTTAATCCACAGCGTTCACCTCCGCGCGAAAGTCTCTTCCCACTCCAGGACTCCGTGGATACAAAAACAGACAAAAAAAAGTTTCTGCTGATGAGCGTGTGAATGTTTTCAGTGATGACGCTGAGCGCTTTGTGGGGTTTGAGTTAATGAGTAAAAAGCGATTCTTTGAGCTGCGCTCACCGGCTCAGAAAAGTTGCAGACGGACGCATTTCCTGCCCCCACCTTCCACCCACACGAGACTCATCCTCTCATGCCTGCAGTCCACGATAATGCTTTCCGTTTTCAACTGGAGATTTGCACACACGCATATATGTGTGCACACACACGCCGCCGGGCGCGAGAGAACTCATAAATCTTAACGGAGCCATAAACGCCAGGAGGAGCGTCCTGGATCATAAAAATAGAAGCAGGAGACACTGAGGAGGAGGAGAGGGAGCGCGGGGCTGAGGCTTGAAAATATCACAGCTAGTAGGGCTCTGCTCATCTCTGCGCTCATCTTCCTGTCTGTGTGTCCTTACTGTTCGACTTACAAACTCCGTTACACGTCATCTCTGACTGTTAGAGTCCACAAATATTCAGTGTTAAACATTTATTTCACGATTAAGCATAAAAGTGGAGAACACAAATGTTAAATGCCAAATTTGTCTTCACGGCAGCCCAGTAGCAGAACACATCTGACGCAACAGTTTTCTGTTTACTGCAAACACCAGACTTCTCTTAACCTCCTAAGACCCGGGGCATTTCTTTTCTTTTTGCTTTTCTTTTTTTTAAAGAAATTAAATATTCTGATGTCAACACGTGCACGCCAGGCCATAGCAGGTTAATGGTCAGTTGTCATTTTTATTAGTGTGTCTGTTAGTAGTTGGAGAAGGAACAGATGTGAGATTATTTAAAATCAGTGTGTCTTATTTCTGCTGGAAAAGAAAGACGGACTCTGAGAAACATCCTGATAATTCAGTTTAAACACGAACGAGACTCGTGTAAAATAAACCAATTCTGATGGTTTTGCACAAATTACACATCTGATCAATCTTATTCCTCTGCGATTGTTTGCTTCTGTTTTAGAGTATATTTTCATTTTATTTCTCTTGCAGGAAAACATTAACCTGAGTTGGAAACATGTAATAATAAAAAGTATGTATCAAATTTAAAGAAGGGAACTTTGAAATTAATTGAAGTTATTCAAGTTAATTTATGTTTATCCGTTTCCAGCTCAGGTTGACGTCTTCCCGGGTTAATGCGGTCCAGAGACGTACTGATGACCCCGAACTGTTTAATATAGTTTAATAATTGTTGTAACAGATTTAGATCCAGTTGGTATGCGTCAGATGTGTGCTGCTCGTGTGTGCAGTTTAATAATAATATCAATAACAGCAACAACAACAATTATTATAATTATGATTATTGTTGTTATTATTATAATTATTAATATTGAGAAACAATAAAAGACAGGATCCACTGCCGATAATAATAATAATAATAATAATAATAATAATAATAATAATAATAATAATAATAATAATAATAATAATAATAATAATAATAATAATAATAATAATAATAATTTTGGGACTATAATAGGCAGTGGATCGTGTCTTTGATCGTGTCTTAACTTAAATAGAACAAGAGAATCCAATTCAAACGCAGACCTCTCTCTCTCTCTCTCCCTCTATCTATTTCTGTGTGTGTGTTTTACTGGGGGGAGGGGTGGGGGGTCTGCATCTTTCGGAACGCGGGGATATTTTTAAGTAAAGTGGGATTTATTTCTGCATCTTCAGCCCACACCCCACCAGACCCCTCCACCCCACCCCCAGCACGTCTCCAGCTCAGTTCCACAGCTGTGGACTGTACACTTCACAGTGGAAGCACATCGCATCGCGTGGGAAAAACACCCCTCACAAGCAGCCACAGCTGCACAAATCTTTGGTGAAGGAGTGTCCGCGAGCCCGGTCCCGTTATTCGTACGACCACGGTTTCTGTGAGCGTCGCGGATACGCGTTTGAGCAGCTAGGAACACGATGAGAGCATCTGTGCAGGAACCGGCACCTCTGCGAGCTGGAGCAGCTGCAAAGTAACCTCACCTCCTCGAGGCTGCAGGCGGAGAAGCAGCCAAGGAGCAGAGAGGAGGAGGCGGTCAGAGTGACAGGAGAGACCCAGGAGACCCGGGAGGGCCCAAAGACCCGGGAACAAAACAGCTAGAAACACGGATAATCACCCAAGATGCCATGGGGTAACGTTTTCGAGCTGAATCTCAGTGCTGCTCTGCTTACTGGCTGGCTGGATGCCTGAGCGTCCAGTTTTTGTTTTTTTGTTTTGGTTCAGCTGGTTTCAGATTCTTCTGCTGTCTGTGTGCGGCGCAGAGGCTGAATTGGAGGAAATCTGAGTCCATTGTTGTCAGCAGCAGCGGCGCAGGCAGAGCTGCTGCTGCCGGGGCGGAGGGTGGAGGTGGGGGGCGGGTGGGGGGCGCGAGCAGGCAGCAGGCAGGCTCCCGGTAAGCTGCTCAGCTCGCGCTCTAGCTGGCCTGCCTGCAGCCTCGGCGGAGCCCGCGTATTGGCGTGTAGACCCCCTCACCGAGCCGCTCCGCTCCGGACGTTCATGGTCTGTGTTCGCCGCTGCCGCCGCTGCGGCTCCTGGAGGCGTCTGGTCGCTGTGTTAGATTCAGAGGAGGAGAGCAGCGCGGGGGCACGAGCGCAGGTCTTTCTGGTTTTCTGATTTATCGTCATTGATAAGCTGGTGGGAGAACTGGAGCTGTGATGCGGGGGTGCAGGGTCCGAGCCGGACCGGACAGGGACCGCTGGTGCTAAGGAAGGTAAGGAGCGGGCTGCAGGCTGGCCCGAGATGCACAAGCTCAAAACAGACAGACCTGTGCGCGTGTGGTGCTGCTGCGCTCGTGAGCGACTGCTCGGTGATTTATGAGCTTCAGTCCCGGTTCAGGAAGAGTTCAGCCCGCTGGAGCTGCTAGAGACCCCCAGCAGCCCCCAGCCCTCCATTTATGACCCTTCCTCTCCTTCTTGTCAGTGAGCTGGATTTGAAAGAAATGGCCGACGTTTTCTTTTCTGGAAGAATCATTTCTTTCCTCCACGGGGCTCTAGATTATTTTGTTCTCACATAGTTTTCATTTTAAATGTTTTTTTTATATTCTAATCCTTATCTTTTGTGTCTGAAATCTCCTGTTTTGGACCTTAAATCCAGCCATGATCATGAACAACAATAGCTCATTTGAGGCCGGGGGTTCGTGATTGTGGACGCGCCTCTCCGTGTTTTTGGCCCCTTGTGTCTGATAATGGCTGAAGAAGAAGCTCCTTGGATTTTCCACGTTCATGAATTGTCTGAGCCCCCCAGCCTGCACGGCTCTTCACGACAGGCGCCATTTGTAACGTTATATCCCGGGCTAGAACGCAGACACCGGACACCGAGGCCGGCCTCCCCCTCCCTGTCTGTGTTGTTTTGGTCTAGCTGGCAGTTTCTCCGTCAGCAGCCTGTAAGTGGATTATTCTGGGGGGCGTCCAGTGAAGTTGGTGATCGTATTAAGCTGTAGTAGTACATGGGGAGGGGGTGGTGGGGGGGACATTACGTGTCGTGTTTAATGGAGAAACAGCGTTATGATTTAATAACATATTCCTCCCACTGCCACGGCCTCTATCTCCCCCCCCACACCCCTCTTTCTTCTTGGGACTATTCCTCAGAGTAAATAATTAGGATTCCAGCTTGTCTTCCAGAAAGATAAATGGCTGACATGTGTGACGAGCTGAGAACTGGAGGAAGACAAAAAATGTGACAGGCTTTGCTCTGGAAGATTTCAGAGCAAATTTAAGCCAATTATTTTTACTGCAATTTCTGGTTTGTGTGCAGCTATTTGTTTTTTGTTTGTTTTGTTGTGTGTGTGTGTGTTTTTTATTTTTTGTTCTACACATAACATTCAGGCGTCCTTTATTATTATTATTAATAATAATATGACCAATCACATTTCTGAGCTTTAAGAACTGTTGGACAGCACTGACGCTGTTTCCAACATTCACGTTCCGTTTAATGTTGTGAAGACCTATTTTAGATTTTTTTTAAATTCCTGCAAATCAGACTAAACGAATGAAAGCCAGCCAGCAGCAGGCAGCCGTGGCAGATCGTTCCTCCAGCTCCGGGCTGATGTTCTCCAACAAAACACGACCCCTTATCTTCGCACTCGCGGCTCTTTTTGTTATTTCTGTATTTATCCACATCTAAATCCATCAAAACGGCCTCAGATAGTCTAGTTTTATTTTGTATAAAACACGAAACATATAAACAGAGAATTTATTCTGAATATTTCCAGCTGTAGCTGCCATCTTAGATCAGCTCCGCTTTTGTTTTTACCTTCCTAAAATAATTTTATCTCAAAACTTTATCTCAAAAGAAGAAATTAATACCAGGTGCACCACCCCTCCCAGGGAGGTGTCAGGGGTAGTGTCAGCCGGCTGCTTTTACCCCTCTGAAGAGGCCGTGATAGAGCACTCTGGTCGCACTCGACATCTCTTACTTTTGCAGCTCCTTCTGACATTTGTTTGTTTGTTCCGGATTTGGCTTTTTTTTTCTAAATATTTATGGCTGTGATTTTTGTATATTTTGAATGAATAAAATGAACCAAATAAATACTTATTCATAAAAGTTAGAACATTTCATAGAACTCTCCTAAATTGAGATTTGATTTTCCTTATCTCTAATTTTCACCTCTCCAGTCTGCCGACGTCTGAAGTGTGATAACATTCCTCTGAAGGTGTTTTTATCTCTGCAGTTTAGAAAACCTCATCATCGTTTTGCTGAGCAGAAATCTTAAATTTGCCTCCATCCAGCAAATATTCTGTCACCTACATTAAAAACACATTCAAAACGGATTGGATTGTGATGGATTTCGATGCAGATTTTCAGCTTCTGCAGGTAGTTGAGTGGGCGTCAGTGGGCCCACGTTGACACGTGGACGTGGACCGGGGGGTGGCGCAGACTGACAGAAGTAGGCCGCCTACATCAGTCACAGGACAGGAAATATGCAGGCCACCTTTATGAAGCCATTTCACAAGCAAATGTCACGTTCGGCTCTAATAACGGCAGAAATGATGACAGACAGGATAAAAATACACACACACATAAAAATCACCATCGAATGTGTACAAACACGGCATGTAATCATTTCTGAAACATTTGAATCCAACACTTGATTTCATTTCTTGTAAGATTTACATGTAAACCTTTTTCGCTTAACACGTCCTCCAGATGAGGTTTGACTGTAACCGTTTCCAGAGCCAGTGGCTGTGTTTGGAGTTTCTGGGAGCATTTTGGACGCGGTTTGCCCTCCTCGTGCCCCCTCCACCAGAGCATCTGCTGGCTGTGCTCAGGGGGGAGGCAGGGAGGGTGGGGGGTGATGAAGAGAGAAAAGCAGCGGTTTCTATTCATGTCATGTCTTTTGAGAGCAGGAAGATGGATCTAACCGCGCCGTTTCTCCGTTCTGTGTCTCTAACCTCGAAGGTCAGCGTGCAGGGGACCGTTGGAGCGACACCGTCACGTGACCCCCGGTACCAAATGGTCTTCCGGCAGCGGGGTTCAGTAAGGACCGGAGCACCAGGACACGTTGCCACCACCCTCAGACATGCAGAAGACGACGTACTACGACGGCCCCCCCCGCGCTCTTCGGGGGCTACTCGTCCTACCAGGCGCAGGGCCCCGCCAACGGCTTCGGGAGCTTCGACGGCCCGGTCCCAGTACCCCACCAGCAGTCCCCCTTCCAGGCGGGGGGCCACCTGGACGTGGACGCGTACGCGCATTCTGCCTGCTCCCTGCAATCGCTGGGGGGCTCCGGCGGACCCCCCCACCAGCAGCAGCAGCAAGCCAAGAGCAAAGAGTTGAATGGCAGCTGCATGCGGCCCAGCCTGGCACCACCAGAGCACCTACCCACCCCCCAAGTCTCCCCACCACTGCCCCCAAACCCCAGCAACGGCACTGCCGCGGCTCCGCAGCCGGGGGGCAGTGCTGGCTCCAAATCAGCCCCCACTAAGTCATCCAACTGTTCCTCGTCCGCGTCCTCCTCCTCATCGTCCTCCTCGTCCTCAGCTGTGCCCCCCAACCCCGCCCTGGCCAAGCAAATCTTCCCCTGGATGAAAGAGTGTCGGCAGACCACCAAGCAGAAGAACTGCTCCCCCAGCAGCAACTCTGGAAACGGTGTGTGACAACCCCCCCCCCCCCCCCCCCCACACACACACACACACACACTCTCTCTCTCTCTCTCTCTCTCTCTCTCTCTGTCCTGTTACTTCCCCTCTTCTTCATCCCTCTTATTGACCCCGTCCTTCAGCAGATCCTGCAGGCTCAAAAGCTTTGTCAGATGAATATTCAACAACCCTCCTATTCTTACTTTTGAAAATGCAACAACCGTTTTGAAGTTTTGCGCTGATGCCCCAGATGTGTGTTGGAAGGGGTTTCGTTTCAGGAGGGTGTTTTGAGGACAGACGTTGGTGTTTTTACGATCTTTTGTTTATCACTTCATCTGATCATCTTCTCACTTCCTCTTCAGCATCATTTATTAGATGTCCATTCATTCATTTTCTAAAAGAAGGCAAAAACACATAAAAAAATGAATGTATTTCAGAGACAGATTTACTTTTTCTGACATTTATACAAACTGTCACCGGCCTGTTTAAAAGGTACACCTGGAATACACATAGTATGTATATCTTAGAAATACACAACAAAAACATCAATTCACAATTCGTGTACCTACAAAAGTGGCCAATGTGGTTACTGCTTAAATACGTTGAGGGGGCTACAATCACACATCACAAAATGATTATTTGAAAACATTGACTGATACACACACATAAAAATAACAGACAGATAACCAAAATAATGATTCAATATTCAGAACGGGATTGATAAACTAGACTTTTAACTGAACTATAGTTAACTAGATGTACTCTTAATTTAATTGAGCACTATAGTTTTAGCAAAAGTGTTGTACAAGTTACCGATTAATAGTTTACAAAAATTACACAGTTAAAGTGATTAAACAAATGAAATATTTACATTTAGACACATAAGGGATGTAAAGAACAGGAGGAGCATAAACACTTTAATCAAAAACAAAGTCCTAAAAGAAATCTTATGTTTATTGATATATGATTGAAGAATGTGATCAGTGGATCAAATTTAACAGATCCCGGAGGAGGAACTGTAACATACATGGTTCTGTTTGTTTGTTTGAACTGAAAAGATCAAACCAGCCTGGTGCTCATCCGTCCGTCCATCCGTCCATCCATCCGTCCGTCCGGCCGTCCGTCCGGCCGTCCGTCCGTTCATCCATCCATTTCTTTCTCTCACCTTCATTTTAAACCTCTGGGAACAGCTGCTGTAGGCAGAAGAATGTTGGAAGAATGAGTTTAATATTTATGCACAATTAAAGACATTTATTTTTTTAGATAAAATGTCATTGAAGTAAACAATCAAAATGAAAGTCTTAAGTAAATGGGGAAAATTCAACGGTCCATTTTATTAGGTATAGCAGGTGTGACAAAGTGGTAGTTCAGTGGACATCATAATGACACGTCTGAAAACCGTCAGTGTCTCTGATAACAAACAGACACACGTCATTTCATCGTTATCTCTGAGACTAATGCACGTTGACTCTGCTGTTCAAATTCAGAAATCATAAAATGTGATCAGATTTGACAGTTTGGAGAAGCCCATTCTCTTCTAGGACTACCGTGGTTCATCTTCGAGCCTACAGTCAGCAGAGACAGACAGAATAAAAACTTAATGAACAGCTGAGCTCAACCTCGCCGGTCGTTTTTAGGCTGGGTCAGGGTCACGTCATGCAGGCGTGCTTACTGGCGTTCGCAGGAAACTCATTCATTCACAAAGCAGCAAACAACACACCAGGTTTAACTCATAAAACAGTAAAGAAGGAGGACTTTGCTGCTTCTGAGGTTTTCCACTGTGTTCCAGAGCTTTTCTCTGACATTAACTCCGCCTGTATTCGTTTAAACGGAAGCTGCAATAACTACGGAAAACACAAGGTACAAGTTCACTAAGAATAATAATAAATAAAATAATAGGCTTTTACTTTTTTATAGTGTCACATTTACAGCTACTTTGACATTTAGGATAAAGTGTATAGCAGTGTACGTGTAAAATAAATCAATAAATCATGAAATAAATCATTTTCATCTCCTCAGTGTGGATTCACAATGCAACAAATACAATTAATTAAAATAAACTTGCCAGGTTAAAAATTCCAAAATTAGTTCCTAATACTGTTGTTATGTGTCCTAAGACAAATGCCGTTTCCAGCTTTTTTCAATCAGAACTAAGTAAATAAGTGTTATTATTATTATTTTATTATTTATTTATACATCTATTTTGCAGGCGGGTGAATGGAAATGATGTAGTAACTGTAGTTGTCCAACAACAGCTAAATCAGAGTTATTATTGTTGTTCTTCTGCCATTTCTGTCAAATATCTGCTATAACTACCAGTGTAGCTAAGAAATCACACAATTGGGATCCTGTTTGCCTTCATAATCTCTTTTATCTTTTATTTTTGCTGGCTACCTAGTGTATTATTGCTATACCTGTATTACATGACTGATTGAAAGTCATCTTGGAAAGCAGTAATAGCAGCTTCCTGTTGAAAGGAAAAAACACTGATTTTAAAAGCCTTTTTCCTTCCTTCCTTCCTTCCTTCCTTCCTTCCTTCCTTCCTTCCTTCCTTCCTTCCTTCCTTCCTTCCTTCCTTCCTTCCTTCCTTCCTTCCTTCCTTCCTTCATTCATTCATTCATTCACTCAAACTGACTGACCATGACCTTACAGGTATCCACTAGTGTCTGAAACATGACTTTCACTTAAATTAAACTAGACCATGTCAGTAACTTCTGTTTCTTCCTGGAGTCTTACACAAGACTAGTCAAACTAGACTTTAACTGGAGTCTAACTAGAGACTACAGTCTAACTAGACTCTTCCAGGAGTCTTACACAAGACTAGTCAAACTAGTCTTACGTGAGACTAGTCTAACGAAACTAACTGGAGTCTAACTAGAAGGTAACTCTAGACTGGAGTCTAACTTAAGTCCCATTACTGCTGAGTCTTACTTACTCTTGATGCTAAATGGAGTCTAACTGGAGACTAAGTGGCGACTGGAGTCTTGCTGGAATTAGCTGAGAACTTTGACTTCAGCTTCAGGGCTGAAGCAGCAGCAGTTCATTCAGCCGCAGCTGCTGTTGCTGGAGGGGGGGTCTCTTTCCAGCCAAGATGCAATTTAGGCGTTGCGGGCCAGCGCCGGGGCGTTTGTCTCTTAATAACTGCCACAGTTATGAAGTGTTGACAACTAATATCAGGGGATAATTCAGGCAGCCTTCCCAGGCCCCCCTCTGTTTTATTAACAACCTGAACGTTTTCAATTCCCTCCAGCATGCAGTCAACTTTTACTGCTTCATCTTCACCACCCTCACTTTCCTCAGCCTCATTTGATCATCTCTTTACTTTTTTATTCCTATTGTGTCCTCATTTTCAGTGCAGTCAGCTCTTGACGTCCGCCTCATGTGTTTACTGATTTATCCACACACAGTTCAGGTTAGCTTTATGAGATCATACCTAACCCAAATTTAAATATTTCACTAATGTTTTAATAGAAACAGGAAATAAACACGCCAAGGCAAAATTTCGGAATGAATTCAGATGCAGTTTTGGGCCTTTGACCAAATTCCCGTTTGGAGGCTGATTTCTTTAAATCACTCCCCAGAAATTCAACATCAGCCTCTTTTTCATGAACCCAGTAAAGCAAAGCAGCAAAGGCCCGCAGCTTGAAACTCCACCTTCACTGTGGGATCTGTGTTGTTCTTGTTTTCTTCAGTTTGAAAACATCTCCCTTCTGCAGATAAAAGCAGCATCCATGTGTCCAACCATCTCCAAGTTGGTCTTCTTTGCAAGTTTTAGATGTTGAAAGTTCAGTCCGTCTTTGACGTACCACTGTGTGGACGATGACCTCGAAGGCCACCGTGATGAAAGGTCCTTCATGAAATATCAAGTCCAGAAGAAGTCAGTTGAGCAGCAACAGTCTTTGCAGATGTCTAGAGATTCTGATTGACATTTCTCATTTTGCTCTCAGAGTTTTGGAAACCTTGTGCTTTGAGCCCCGTTGCATATAGAGACTAGCAGTGTCCTTGTCTCCTTGTACTTTACACATATGCAAAGTAGAAGGAGACACATCATGCCCACGTCATATACCAAAAAGAGTCTGATCATCGTGTTTGTAGGACTCATCGTGATGTAGCAGGTCAATAGAGGGGCTACTACCTCAACAGCTTAACTGAAGCACAGTCATTTCACTGTTGTATTGATATTTTGAAATATTGCTTAAGTTTGTTATTGAAACTGTGAAATGGGAGTTTGGTCTTCCCCCTTCCCCCCTCCACTAAGAGTTCCACCCTGGTGTCTTTCCTTTTTGGCATGGTGATGTCACATCTTAAGAATTTAAAAGGAATCTCAGCCAAGTGTGGAAGTGATACAAGTTCTGCTCATGGAGTGTTTTAAGTAAGGCTCAAAGGTTTATTGATTGATCAGGTGAGATACGAATGCCAAAATCCTTTGGAACTTCACTGTATCTTCTCCTTTTCCCTAACAGTTGTTGTGCTCCTGGTTTACTGAATTTTCTTGTCTGCTCAGCATCAGGGGGAGCTGAGAGTGGCAGCGGCGGGGAGAAGAGTCCCACCAGCAGCTCGTCGGCCTCGTCGAAGCGAGCTCGTACAGCGTACACCAGCGCTCAGCTGGTGGAGCTGGAGAAGGAGTTCCACTTCAACCGGTACCTGTGCCGGCCGCGGCGCGTGGAGATGGCCAACCTGCTCAACCTGTCCGAACGCCAGATCAAGATCTGGTTCCAGAACCGACGCATGAAGTACAAGAAGGACCAGAAGTCCAAGGGCCTGAGCTCCAGCTCCGGAGGGCCCTCGCCTACAGGATCCCCCCCTCTGCCCATGCAGTCCTCCACTGGCTTCCTGAACTCGATGCATCCCATGGGAGGGGGCGGTGGAGCAGGACCCTACGACAGTCCCTCTCCACCATCCTTTGGGAAGCTCCACCAAGGAGTGTCTTACTCTATGTCCACTGCCTACTCCAACGTCCCCATGAAGGGCTGTCCCCCCCAGAAGTATGGTGCCCCAGATCCAGACTATGGCGACCCCCACCCCCACCACAGCCTGGTCCAGTCCAACAACGCCGGCTATGGGACTCCTACCAGCATGCAGGCCAGCCCGGTCTACGTCGGAGGGGGCAGCTACGTGGAAGCCATGCCAGGCTCGGGGGCCTCCATGTACGGCCTCAACCACCTGGGCCCCACACCCCCCCACCACCAAACCATGGACTACAACGGCGCAGGGCCCATGTCGGCCAGCAACCAGCACCATGTGGGCGGAGGGGGCCCCCAGGGACCCTGCGACGCCCCCACGCATCCAACCTACACGGAGCTGTCGGCGCACCACACCTCGACTCAGGGCAGAATCCAGGAAGCACCCAAGCTCACGCACCTGTAGCAGGTTTGGAACTGACCGTAGGAAGTAGTGACGGCGACAGACGCAGCAACACGACACGATTCATTCACATAATCACTCACAGGGTGCTGGGGGGGTCAGCAGGGGGGACAAAACCAGAGCCATCCAGTGGTTTATAAATCAAAAATATTAACAAAAAAAAAAGCAGGAAGTGGTCTTTAATGTCGTCCAGTCACCTCCCTGAATTCACTGTCATCAGCACCCAATCAGATTTCAGCAACAACCTTAAAGACCTGCCCATCTATCAACCCCCCCTCGAAAAAACAGTCAAGTCAGTAGTAGGCCCCAAAAATTTGGAGTCATGTTTTTTAACTGGCACACACACATTATTTTGAAAAGAGCACAAAATCTTCTAAAATTCCTTTATTTCCTTAAGAGGCCACGCAAAGTGATGCGCATATTTGACTTTCTTCGTGTTAATGAGCAGGACACTGATGAAATCCGTTCACCAGCTGATGATGACAAACTCAAACTGTGGATTTATGATCTGCTGACAGAATCAAATACAGACGCCCACTTTCACGCTTCTTGTCAGACTAACAGCATGGATTTATGTTTTCAGCTGTGTAAACATCCTTTAATCCTTTAAATGGCAGTTTTGTTTAGTTCAAGTCAGTGGATGAGAAGAATTCACTTGCTGATGTCCACCTCAGTGGCTTACTTGCAACTAAACTAAGCTGTGCTGAGCATAAAAGAGTGACGTTCTGACAAGACTGGAAGATTTACACAGAAAATGTTGATAAAACTCAGTCAAACCATTCCTTGTTTCATTATGAGACCTTTCGTCCCTCTTTCACCATCTTTCATTCAGAATTCCAGTCTCATTTTATGCATGTTTCCAACTTGTGCACGAACCCTGTTAATAACCACCTTGTTCAGGGTGTAGGTGGCATCACCGGGGCGGGGCGTGCTGTGCGTATCCTGGGGGTGGAGTTAGTAGAATCCACCCCATGATTCAGATGAGGATTATTGTTAGGAACAACAAGGGGAAATCTAAAATGACAGAAAAATGTCTCTATATTAAAGCTTTTCAACAAAATCAGAACTAATCTGATACATCGGAGTGTTTGTGGTTGTTCCTGAGGGAAGGGACCACTTTTCAGCCGTAGTAACAACAGAATGTACTAAAATAAAAAAAAAAAACTATAATGACCCTCTCAGAGATGCTCTGATGTTTAAAATTGTTCTTTGATGGTAACATTCCTCCCTTAGTCACACATATGCACTGCTCTCCCGCCTGTAGATGAAATAGTCGAGGTTTTAATGGGCAGTTAACGAGGTGGTTAGATTTATTGCACTGGGTTTTCTCCCCCTGCAGGCAGCACATGTTGTTGTCAGCGAAGCTGAGCTATGTGCAGGCCCACACCTCCCCGTCAGCTCCAGACGGGCAGAAAAAACTCTGCAGTCATGCCAAAACTGAAAACCCCTCCTATGGTTGAAGTTTTGTAATGAACTCATCTGACCATAGTGGGCTTTAGTATTAGACAAATACAACCTCAAATACGCTGCAACTTTTTTTTTTCATAAAGCCATTACTTATTTCACAAAAATGAAGCCATAAAGAAAAAACCATGAGGGCAATACTACATAAGCGTGGAAGTCTGCACTAAGTACCTCCATGAATCAACTGCCTGTAGATCCGTCTGTCGCAGCAATGACATGAAGTAGATGTTTCCTGTACGACTTTCTCAGTCTTACACACGGCTGTGGAATAATTTTGGCCCATTTTCAACTGTTTTGTAGATGTGCTGCTGTGTTTGGGATCATTTCCTGTCACATGACCCAGTTTCAGCCAAACTTGATCTGTCAGACAGATGTGTCTCTAGGAGACTCTGGTCCACAGAGGAGATCATGGTCCACTCAATGACTGACAGGTGTCCAGGTCCAGACCATCATCCCTCCACCACCGTGCTTGACACTGGGTTTGAGGTGTTTCTGCTGACTGCTGTGTCTGGTTTTCTCCAAACATGGTTCTGGACATTCAGACCAAACATCTCCACTCTGGTCTCATCTGTCCAGAGGACATTGTTCCAGAACTTCGCTGGTTTGTTCACATGCAGTGTTTCTGAACACCAGTTGTTCTTCCACGTTCTTTTTTGACAGAAGATACTGAAGAGGTTTTCTCTTGGAAACTCTTCCAAACAAACGATCCTGGTTCAGTCTTCTGCTATCGGTGTTGTCATGGACTTCAACATTTACCAGTTCAGTGAGGTTTGTAGACTCTGATATTAAGCTCTCGGGTTTTGTATTTCTCTGACCATTAGACAGTCTGATCGTAGGGTAAATCTGATGGGACTGAGAAGACTCTCTCACTGTAGAACGTTGATCTCCAGACAGTTTAGAAATGGTTTTAGAACCCTAACCAGATTAATGTGCACATTCAGCTTCTTCCCTAAGACTATTGCTGACATCGTTCCCTTTTGGCATTGCATTGAAACACATCTGAATGTTCCAGTCCAGAAAACTGCCAGAACATCTTCTTTTAAAGAGATCTGAACACCTGCTGATGAAGTTCATCAATGATGATGATCAGCAGAACCTGACTGCAACTCTTAAACCCTATTAAAGATGAGACTTAGTATCACATGATTTTTTTTTTTAATTCCTTTTTTTCATATTTTGGCCTCATTTTTTTAAACAAATAATATCACAATAAAAAAACTATTATTGATGATTAGACAAAAAGCAGATTAAACTCGGACGTACTAAGCTGCACTCGTCTAAATCTGTGCCTTCTGCTCATCAAGCACATAAAAACCACTGGGCGGCCTTCACCTCACTGTCTCCTTCCTGCAGCACCATCTCCATCTGTCCAGAAGCTTCACTAACCCGCCATCTCCTGTCCACACGCTCCTCCACTCACAAACACATCCCTCCCATTATCGTGACAGGGTCTCAGCTCCAAGACTGGCTCGCACACACTCACACACTCACACACACACACATTTGTGTTGTTTCATCTCAAAAACTCAGACATGAAACTGACTTCCTTCCACTGGTGTAAAATCCACGGGCAGAGTCTGCCAGCTGCTGACGTGTTCAAACAAACATGTAAGAGGACATGAAAGAGAAACTCTCACTGTCCTTACTTTGGCACATCATCGAGACAGGGTAAAAAAATAAGAGTGGAGAGAACTATTTATTTATGTTTGGGTAGGTCCACCCCCCCCCCCCCCCCCTCCCCCTAAAAGAAAAAAGAAAAAACACCTCCCACGTTCTCTTTGGAGGGTAGCAATGCGTAACGGTCCTCATTTTCTTTGTTTTGTTCTCACATGTCTTGACTTCTAACATGGAAACAGGGTATATATCTGAACAAAAATGCATGTCCCAGAAATCAGAGCACGTGTGTATCACAAGTTTTTAAACAACTGGGTTGTACGTGTTCAGACTGTCAGTGAGGTGCATTCTGGGACGCCGTCGGCGACTTGGACACAAGTTGAGATCCCTCTTAACTCACTGATTTTCAGGAAGTTCATCCAGTTGTTTTAAAAAGTTCCCTTTTTACACAAATGCTTGTTATATCTGGGCATCATTGTTGCACTTAGAGTTTACATTTTGATGGTTAAAGGTAAAAGATGATAATAAATCTTATTTTGAAGACGGAAGGCCTTCCAATCAAAGCGTCTTTCGTCCATGTGTGTTCAAGTGAACATTCACATATAAATATTTATTTGTTATAGCCAGTTTAAAAAGACTTTCTGTTTTGTATTAATATTATTTATCTGTCATGTATTTATATTGGGGAAAAATACTGTACTTTTTTAGTATTTACCTGTTCTGAAAAAGAAAAAAAAAAACAAGATTGTGTTTCCTCTTGTCTATTGTACTGAAGTTGCATTTTTTAGTTCTTGTATTTTAGAGGAGAATAAGTAGTTTTTATGTTCCTACGATGACCCTTGTACATAAATGTCTTGGCGTGTACAGGGACACGTGTCGGGAGTGACGAGCCACCCCTGCATAGTCTGAAAGTAGAGACAAACCTTTAGCTGGAGAACGTCTTTTTGGAGGAAAACAGTTTCTTTCTTTGTCCTTTGTAGCTTCTTTTCTTTAACTGTTCAGAGAGTTGTCTGTCCAACAATTCTTTAATAAAATCTTATGTTATTCAGAGTTAATCGTCAGTCTTTTTGAAAAACTACTCAAGGTGAGCAGGGCTGTTAGTGAGAACCTGCAGACTGGACCATAAACTGCATGGAAATGACAGGACACGCCCCCTCCCTGTGATGTCGCTCACAGGGGGCGTGACTTTAAGTTTTCCTAGTCCCTGGATTGAATCAAAGCAGCAAGTGGGATGGAGCCACTTAAACTCACACAGATGCTGGTAAATATTGTTATCAAAAAAATAAATAAATGAATAAAAATCTAGAGAGAGCCCTAACTTGGGTGTTCACACTTTCAGGCGTTTCGACCAGCTTGCAGGACAGTTTCTCATTCGGTGAGCTGTTTAGATCTGCAGGGATCTCTGCCACAACTGAGCCACATCGCAGTGCTCCCGTCCAGGTTCCGTGTCTTCATCTCCACCCAAGATCACGTCACTGTGGACTTGGATGGCAAACGTTTTCATGCCATTTTTTAAAAGAGGCCCAGCCTGGAAGAGAGGCGGTTGGAACAGAATAGAGTCTCAATCCGCCCCTAAAACCAGCCGCTATGAACAGAGAGTAAAGACGTGGTTGAACAGGGAGCTGTTATTCACGGATGCTCCATTTGGACCTCAGGGAGCTGTGTCAGCCTGAAAAAAACGTAGTAATTTCTCACTTATCTGAGACCAAAACACAATCACCATCACAGCATTTTCACTTCACTTTCAGCACAAGCCTGAAGCCAACGATATTAGAAGTGTTCTTCTGTGTTTCCTAAACTCAAGGATACCTTTAATCCCTCAGATTTCTCCTGCAGCACACACGCTTACCAGTCTGAGCCTGTTACCTGCTGTAGCCGCTACAGTCCACTGCCGATGAACGTCTGAAGTCAGATGTGAAACTATTTCCTGCTCCGAGTCTGTATCTGGGACTCTCACGCCACAAGTCAAGGCTTGATCTGCTGTTCTAGAGGAACGCTGCTGCTTTACACTGACGACCACTAACCAGGCTGAAAGGTTTGAGAACAGACGACTTTCAGATTCAGGGAGGCTTTCCTGTCAATCACCTGTGCTGTGTGACAGGTGAGCTCATGAGCGCCAGGCTTCCCTGAGCTGAAGTCGTCAGGTTCACTTCCCAGCAGCAGCTGACTAGATGGTGATTCTGCACTTTCAAAAGATCATTCTGTTATGCTCTATTTTTTATTTGCTTTGACTGTGGCATGTTGAAGGACTGTGGTAAAAATCAGGGACAAAATGAGCTCAGATTTGGTGAAAGATAGCTGCAGTTCAGGTTTCATCAAATCCCAGCCTAAACTGGCCGTTGCCAGGCGGGCGGCTGGTTTACTGCTGGATTTGTCTACTCGAGTGGGACCTTTTTGGATTTAAAGTTCTCTGAGTTTCCTTCTCTGTGCCCGTGTTTATGCTTCCCGCCTTCCAAAAGAAGAAGAAGAAAAGAAAGCCTCGAGGCCTGCGCCTTGACTCGTTCACGTGGTCTAAAAACTCCCTCTGTCTCCCCCCTCCCGTTATTTTCCATCTCGCGCGAGCTCAGAGCATAAAAGTTGGGACATAAATCAGGCTCCCATAAATAACGAGCGCACTTCCTCTTACATCTCCTTTGGACTAACAGACAATAAAACGAGCAACGAGCAGAGATTGGAGCTAATTTATGGCCTCGTAAAAACAGAAGGAGAGCTCGGTTTGTACTTCAGCCGCGCACGAACACGCGGCTGCAGCTAGGAATGTCGCGGAGAGGTGCGCGCACCTTTACGGAGCGAGATTCAGGGAAGCAGCGCTGTTGAGACGGCTTCTTCCGTGTGCTCGTGTAGGGAATGTCTGCTAGATGAGGATCACACATATGTTCCCATGTGTTTTCTCCTGAGAAGACTCACAGCAGTCCATTATTATTATTATTATTATTATTATTATTATTATTATTATTATTATTATTATTATTATTATTATTATTATTATTATTATTATTATTATTATTAGCTTAAACAAACGGGATAAAAACGTTTTATGTATACTACATAAACTGTACAAGGCCCATCCGTATTTATCTTTCCGCCAGTTAGTTTAAGATCCAAATTCAACATTTCCTATCTAGAATCCAGACAGTTACATCTGGACTTGCCTCTGAGGGAGCTCACTCTAAATTATGTGTTTTTCGAGCACAACCATATTGTTTTAGTTTGATTTTTGGTGTTCATGATCTGGAAGTCGAGCCTCGAGTCTCTCTGCGGCACATATCGATTATTGGAAAATGAACAATAATTGCTCAACTTCTAAAATCTCTGGATTTTCTGGTTGTATTGTTTGTATCATAATAAAGAATATATATATATATATATATATATATATATATATATATATATGTGTGTGTGTGTGTGTGTGTGTGTGTGTCTGTGTGTGTGTGTGTGTGTGAGGTCAGGATACCACTGCGACTGACCATTTAAATTAGTATTTTCTCGGATGATAAAATATTAATCAGTAAATAGCCTTAATTATTCTTACATGTGTGATATATGAAGTGTTGCAAGAATGCAAAAAATTTTTACGATTTTTTAAAAGTTTATTTATATATATATATATATATATATATATATATATATATATATATATATATATATATATATATATATATATATATTCGAGGCTAGTGTGTGTGTGTGTGTGTGTGTCTCCTGAGAAATTACCAGAATAAAAACTAAAATAAAATCAGTCCCTTAAGTCGCTCCATTCAGCTTAAAAACAAAACAACAAAATCTGTTCTCCGTTAGAACTTCTAAAAAGGAAACTTGCATCATCGAAGATTGACGATACAGAGTTCAGAGAATAAAAATAGAAAGTAAAGTGAAACGCGCGTGGTTTCGCTGTGTTCCTGTAGCTCCTCTGTGTCCTGCAGCTCTACCCACTCACTGACCTTCTGTTCTGCTGTTCAATGGTCCCACTCCCCACTCCCACGCACCTTTTTGCCTTTCTGAGGTTTTTTTTCTTCTTTTTTTTTGTGCCTGGGGGTGAAACACCGTGAGAAACATTAGGAGAGTCCAGATAAATCTGAATCCCACCGTGTCCAGATTCTGAGTGGATCTGAGTGGATTCTCCTTAAACACACATTTTCTGTTGTCCGCGAAGGCGCGGGCCTCCGTGAGCTGTATAAACAATAAAACATCAAATCCTGGATGTCGTAGCAGAGAGGCCGAGTGTGGGGCTTAAACTTTTCTGGTTATTCAGGAGGGGGGTGGGTGGGGGCTGCTGTCAGGCCCTCTCAAGGAGCGAAAGATTGATCACCACAGTTCTTTTTTTCTTCTCCCCCCAAAATATCCTCCTCTCAACTCCACGACTCTACTGCTCAGGATGGATCTACATGTGCGTCCTGACGCGCTTTTCCGAGCCACGGTTATGGGTTAATCTGTGCTAGAGGGAGATGGTTCTTGTTTTTATAAAATCTTATCTTGAGGTGGAGCGAGAGCGCGCACGGAGCGCTCCTGTTTTCTACTGCGACCTCGCTGTGAACTCGGCACATTCTTAACAGACACGCATCACAGAAGAGCACGAGTGTGAGAAAAGGAGTCTGCCAGAAAGCGCCGTTGTGGTTCCTGATAAGATGAAGACAATTTTCGGCTTTCTGTCTCCTCCTTACGCCCATAAACACACGCAGTTCAAGCATTTATCACAGACGCATGAAGATTGATATGAAAGCAGAAATGGCTCACTTACACACCAACAGGCTTCTTCTCTGTCTCTTCTCATTTCTAAGCAGAACTGGGCACAGATCTTCATCATCCTCTCCTCCTCAGCTGCATCTGAACCCTCTCCCAGTTTTCTGAGCCACTTTCAGTCTGTGGGCCACTGCCTATAAGATTAATGAGGGCTGTAAAGATTTTTTTTCTTTTCTGACATGGGGAGACATATTGTAAACGGTGCTGTTCAGCTCCGTTCACCTCATGTTAACCGTCATTGCATCATTGGTAACAGAAACCCAGTGCGCCATTGTTTGCGCCTTTCAGCTGCGGGGACGCGCGGACCTGCCGCCCACACTGCGCACATGGCGGTCGGCCACCTTCTCACCCCCCCCCCCCCTCACCAAAGTTTACCCCCCGGTAGGACAAAACAAAGGCAGATACAGCCTCTGTTTGCCTCAGCATTTGGTAGAAAAATAATAATCGCGCTTCCCACGGACGTCGCAGCCGCGAGGCCCGGGACTTCCATTGGCTCTACTGGGTCACGTGACCAGGAATTGGCTGCAATTTCCCCCCATAGCTCCTCAGTTTAGCCTTCCCAGGTCCCCCCGCGCCTGTAATATAACCAATATACACAATTATGATTTAGGAACCGCATTCACGCCACTGCGGTCACGAGCTCACACGCTGCTGCTTTTTTTTTATTTTTTGAAGAGCCATATTGGTTTGTATGCGTGTGCGCGTGTGAGCGTGCGTGCATGTGTGTGTACGTGTGTCCTGGTTGTGTTTTTCTTTTTTATTTTGGGGCAGGGAGTGCTCGGGTCTCGCCGTTTGAGGGTGAAACCAGTTTGAGGAATGAATGATGAATTTTGAATTTGAGAGGGAGATCGGGTTTATTAACAGCCAGCCTTCCCTAGCAGAGTGCCTGACGTCCTTCCCCGCCGTCCTGGACTCATTTCAAACTTCATCAATCAAGGAGTCGACAGTAATTCCGCCTCCCTTCGAGCACACGATCCCCAGCCTCAGCCCCTGCGCAGCCAGCCAGCCCGAAGCAGCAGCAGCTGGGAGCCAGCAAAACCGCAGAACCTCCGCCGCTAATGGCCTCCAGACGCAGAACCGAGCCGCCCAGCAGCCCTGTCCGGCCGTCCAGGCCCCCGGTCCGGTCCCGGCCCCCCCGGCTGGTCCGCTGGCCCACGAGTTCCCCTGGATGAAGGAGAAGAAGTCCTCCAAGAAGAGCCCGAAGGCTGGGGGCGCATCCATCATCACCCCGGCCCCATCCTACCCGTCCCCCACCGCCTCTGGATACACTTCTGGGGGCGTCGAGTCCCCCCCAGGTCGGTATAGTAGAACAAGTATGTATCATTTCATAAATCAGCTTTAATGTTAAACTCGGAGAATCAGTTTGTTCAGATCACATTGTCTTTTTTTTTGCCTTCATCAGTGCATGTGCGCGCGCGTGTGTATTGTGCATTGCTGTGATGCTGTGATAGAATGGAGGCATATGTGCACCCCGCAGTGTGCTGCAGTGCTTTCCTGATGTTATCATCATCACTATTCTTTAAATCGAAATTAAATTCACAGAAACATCAAATTATTATTATTTTTTAATGTCATCTTAAATTTAGAACAAGCATCCTGTGCATGTGAATTATTGATCCTGTCTGCATATAAACGCGCACAAGGAGGGGGTGCGTTCTTGTCTCCTGCTGCAGATGGGAGCTGCTCCAGTCTTGTGCTCGCTGGATGTGTTTTCACATCACAGTTTTAGTTTTTATTCTCCTAGCAGCTGATAGCCGCCATGTTGGATGGCATAGGAGAAATAAGGGTAAGCAGAGACAAAAGTCTGGTGGGTGGGGGCGGGTGGGGGTGGGGAGGCTCTATCTGCTGCAGGAAACTCATCATCCACCATCTGATTTTCTGCAGTTCAGTCCATTTCTGGCTGTCTTACTGACCTTAATTATTATTTTGGTTTTATCACACCATATATTTCCCTTCCTTGCATGTGCTCGTGGAAAATCCCGACCTCCTTCATTTTAATGGGAATTCTTGTTTTCTTCACCTCCCATCCCGTTCAATTTCCTGTTTAGTTGATTTCATTCGCAAAGTCCTTCGCGGTTTTAGCGCAGCCAGATTCATTTCACGACACTGCCACGCTTCCAGTCACATTTCCTCCTCATCCCGAGATTTATTAATCTGGCTCCCAGTGCATTTCTCTGATCCAGAGCTGCAACCTCACCCAGACTCGCCCACCCTCACCCAGACTTTACTCAAACTCACCCAAAAGCCTTCCCGCACCTCAACTGCAGTTTCACCGGTGCTGCTCTTTCTTGATATCTTTCTTTGAAATGTTAATTTTATTTAATTTCATTTAATTAAATGGTTGGGGAGGGTATTTCATTAAATGTATAATGATATAAGTAAAACACTAAAACCTGCATGGCATTTCCCTGATGTCCTGCCTTTCCCTTGTCTCTCTCGGGGAGCAGACGGGACCCAGGCGGCTCTGGACCCTGGAGGAGCCGGGTCCCGCCGGCTGCGCACCGCCTACACCAACACGCAGTTGCTGGAGCTGGAGAAGGAGTTCCATTTCAATAAGTACCTGTGCCGGCCTCGGAGGGTGGAGATCGCGGCTCTGCTGGACCTGACGGAGCGGCAGGTGAAGGTCTGGTTCCAGAACCGGAGGATGAAACACAAACGGCAGACCACGCACCACCGAGACGGCGGTGGAGCTGGAGGAAGCCCGCCGTCCAGCGCGTTTGAGCCACTGGAAGGCGCGGATGCGGCCTCTCCTTACTCCAGTCAGCCGCTGGAAGCGTCCGGGACCGCGGAGACCACCTCGGACGGCGAGTCCCCCTCGACCGCTTCGACCACCGCCTTTCTCTCTGACAGAGGAGACAATGTGCAGCCCACGCAGGAAGACACGGGCCGTGGGAGCCTTCCCGAACGTTCATTGCTGCCGGGAACCTCCGACCCTACTGCAACTCACTCCTCTCCCACAAACTCCTGCGACAGCACCGGGCTGCTGCAGCTCAGCGGGACCGGTACCGGGGACCCCTCCTCTTCCTCCTCCTCCTCATCGTCGACCCTGCCGGACCTGGCCTTGTTCCCAGAGGACGCGTGCCTGTCCCCCAGCCTGCAGAGCTCCCTGGACAGCCCCGTGGACTTCTCCGAGGAGGACTTCGATTTGTTCACGAGCACGCTGTGCACCATCGACCTGCAGCACCTCAACTTCTGAATATTTCTGAGAAAACATGACCGAGTGCAGGACTGAGGATGAACAGCCAGCAGCTCAACACTCCACAGAAACTCTGCTGATAAAAACAAAAGAGCTTCGACCGGCAACATTCCTGAAACGTTCGTGAGCAAAAACATTCGTTTTCATTTTCTTTTTCTTTTTTTCATGCTGGTTTAATTTCGACGTTGTAATCTGGTTTGGAGAGAAGATATTTATTTTATTCTTTTGATCCCGAACATCGAAGGAGATGATTTTAATTTGATCCTCGTTCAAGACATTGTGGATTATTTTCTCCTCTCTTGTGCAGATTTCAGGTATTTATTACCTTTGAATGTTTTGGACTTTTTTGTTAAAACGAGTGAGCCGCTGCGTGGATTTGTTTCCTTCAACGGGTTCGGGTGCAGCTTCGTGGGTCCTTCGTGGATACCTTCTCAGGAACTGGTCACAGAGTCCACGCTCAGCGAGCCTCCAGAAACCCTGCTGAAGAGCCGAGGTTCACCTTCTTTATTTATTCAGATTCTTTAATAGTGAAGATCCAGATTATTTATTGTACATATATTTTCATAGTGGGATAAAAACAAGAATATTAAATAAAAACGCAAACATTTACAGCGTTGTGAATGATTTTATTTACAGAATTGAATTGATGCTTCAGACACATTTTAGTTCTGTGGAAATTATCAAGACACAGCCTATAATGTTAATGTCATTTAACTGAAATTAGCTAACAGAATAAATTATTAAATTTAACATTATTATGACTTACTACCTAATTATTATTATTATTAACATTACTATTATTATTACCATTATTATTATTATTATTATTATTATTATTATTATTATTATTATTATTATTATTATTATTATTATTATTATTATTATTATATGATGTACGTATACACATGTAAACATATCATACGGTTTAAAAATATACATAATTATTAATTTATCGTAACTATAACACACACACACACACACACACACACATATATATATATATATATATATATATATATATATATATGAATTTATATATATATATATATATTAATTTACATGAATTAATAATTACGGATATTTTTATCCATTATATATATATATATATATATATATATATATATATATATATATATATATATATATATATATATATATATATATATATATATATATATATATATATATATATATATATATATATATATATATATATATTATATTATTATATTATTATTATCGGGAATTGGCTATTATACATTTCCCATTTTAAACGTCCCAAAGACAAACTAAATTTCAGTTCCAGTTAATCTTACTGATTCAGCTAAAAACAAAAACGACTTGTCCTAGTACTTGCATGACTTCAGGCTCGGTTCTGTGTCGGGACTGACTCAGCTCCTTCACCTGTGACACACTGAACCCGGAACGCTCCCTTCACCTGCTGTTGTTGGCTGTTTCTATGGAAACGCGCTGTGATATTTTCCTGTCAGAACCCTAGCGGCTCCGTTAACAGTCACTCGTTCTGTCACATTATTAGGTCAGTCACGTGGTGATCAAACCCGGAGTGCGCGCGCCTCGCTCCCTCACAGCCCTGCCATTAGATGCGCGTGCTGATGATGCAGGCTGGCAGCTCCTCCTCACGAGGAGTCAAAATGGCGCCGGAGACAAAGGAGGATGTGAACAATGAGCAGTGGCAGCCATTACAGGAAAACCGGCCCACAGCGAGAGCGCGCGCACGCGGGCGCGCGCACGCGGGGGTGGCGGGGACGCGAGCAGTCAGAAGCAGAGAGGGATGATGGGAGCGCAGGCTGCAGGACGGTTTTATGGCTCTCCCTGTTACCTTTAACATCCAGTAACAGACATATAATCATATTTTTATTATTATGATTGTTATACTGATGGAACACAGTGCAGCCAA
The DNA here is from genome assembly GCA_014839995.1 of Xenentodon cancila. Classification (NCBI taxonomy): domain Eukaryota; kingdom Metazoa; phylum Chordata; class Actinopteri; order Beloniformes; family Belonidae; genus Xenentodon; species Xenentodon cancila. Next base: position 24,824,146 of record CM026214.1, read on the forward strand.
AAATCTACAGGACATTCTGAGCTGTTCATTCTTGAGATTGATTAGTAATAGATATTATGGGATGGCTTATCAACAGGGAAATATTGAGGAATGAATCATATATTATTTTACAGCGCATTTACATAATTACAGACCATAAGGTGTAAGTTAATGACATGTTATCTTGCTGTGATGCATGTGCTTTCTAAAATAAGGAAAAAGGGTATTTTTGGTTTCAACCAACAGCTGCACTGACCCAGAATTTTACATTCACTGAATGTCTAAGTGTGAAACAACACATTAGGAAAACAACCCTTCTTTTATTTAATCATATTTTTATTTTTAAGGGAAAATGATCAAGCTGCATGCGGACTGTGAGCAGCAACAACAGAAGCTAGAGTACATTTAAACACTAGACTGTTCAGTGGACTGTCATATTCATGCTTTAGTCTTTACTCCAAGGGGAGAGCTAGATGTCCCATCATGTCCCGAAATAATCCACAGAGTGATTCATATTCACTCTGTCTGTGACTGCCAACAGCATCTTCAGATGCAGACTGGCAATCAAAGCATGGTCACTGACAATGTAGAGAAAATCATCAGGTGACATCTGGTTCAACATCCATCAGAGCCAAAACCAGACTCAGGGAGGACCTTTCTTCCAATAGTCAGAGAGCACTGGACGGCCAGGACCCAACATGATTTATTATGTCACCAAAGGAGAAGCAGGAAATCCGTAAAAGGAGCACAGCAGCCATCAGCATGACATAACAATAGTCATCAGATTTCGGTATGTGCAGTGATCCTGGCCCTTAAAATCTAGTTTGGAGTCTGGAATTCATGTAACCTTCCACCATCAACATCGTCGGTGTTCGCGTTTACGAATGAAAGTCTTTTTGGAATCACATGGTTGCTGTAAAGTACGTGTATTTTTCTGTTGCATGCTTAATTCAGGAAGAATTTATCCCAAATTTTCTGGTGATTTATGTTTTAAAATCACAGAAGTGGTTCAACTATAGCAGTTGCATTGTTTTGGTAGTGACAGTAATCACAAAGAGACAGATTAGTCCAGAGATACCAGTAGGAGACAGAAAAGAACAATCTTAATTATGATAATTACAGAGAGAGTTGTTCTAGTGCAGAGGTCCGTTACAGTAATGGGACGAATCCACCAGAAACAGCTGCAACAATCTGCCGGTTTGACATGAATGAAACCCAGATTCATGTGTCAATTTTTTTTTTATATTAAGGAATTGTGGCCCCAGAACAGAGTCGTGGATCTCAACTGAACTCATCTTTAATTAGCGTGGTTCGTATGTGGATAATCAGAACTGAACCGCAGCCCCGAACGAGAGCTGACAGCCATCTGCAGCCTGGAGAATACTACAAATATGTGTTTAAAGTACCACAAAATACAGTTCAGAACAGGTATTCATCTATCAAAATGTCACTGAAACTCTGAATGAGCACCAGAAGAATCAGTAAATCCTGAATCCTGCCTGTAACTGCAGATTTGGACGTGACAGAAACAGACATAAATAAAGGTTGAAATGACAGCAGGACACATTTGTACGAAGGTTTGTGGGCCAGACGGGAGTCAAGCTGCAGACTTTTCACTTCAGCATTTCCAAAAACATTTGACTCCCAACTCTTCCTCACCTGTCAGGACTCCTTCGGCATCATTTTTCAGTGTGTGTTGTTGGGATGGTGTCACTTGTTTCATGCAATGTTGGATAAATTATGAGCTCTTACTGTCAAAATCCCCAGGACGTCTTCTAATGTAACACAGCTCAACAATGAAGGCATTTACATGCACGACAACAGTGAGATATTAATCAAAATAATACAATACTGTGATTATGAAGCCTCCGTGTAACCTGCAACCTTCATCTAAATGAGGTCATATCCTAATAAAAATCAGTCAGATGAAGGTTTGTTCTGTTCACAGTTGCATTTTTTAGACCTGTATGACATCCAGGGGGGTTGTGGGATCAAGTAGCCTCCACATACAGTGGCTTTGAAACTTCTGAAGGTGGCAAGTGCAAAATGAAAAATAAACAAGAAGCTGTACTCAAAGATTTTGCCAAATTCGAAACAAGAAAACTCACAGTGGCATATTTTTATGAGTTGGCTGACAGACTGTTGCATGGAATCTTGGAAAGTGGAGCAGATGTTCTGCTGAGCTCTGCAGAAATGTTTGAAGCACACAGCTAAAACGGAACTACGCAGATGTTCAAACTCCAGTTCAGGAGACATTAAAATTCCCATGAGCCGGAAGCAGAAGGCTGTTCTCAACATGTAAACCCTGAAGAATCGAACAGTCATGAAACAACTATTATGAGCCCTGTAATAAGAACACTGTCTAATAATTATATTACTGTTGCTCTTTTAAATGTAGGAAGAGTCTGTTCCCTTCAGTTCTGCTCTGGAGGGTTCTGTGACATCACAGGCCCACTTGAACCACCCTTCTCCTCCAGCTCCACCCACAACTTCACCTCATGCTACTTTCTGGAGAGCAGTTTTGAAGCCTTTTCTTCTTTGTCTTGAGTGCAGCCATGTTGCTTGGGACACGCCCATCATGTCAATCAAGGTTAGCTTTGGTTTATAAGCTGATCTGCGACAAAGTATCTGCAGAGCAACGACAAATGAGAAGTTACTCAAATGCTTTGCACCAAACACAACACATAAAGTAACAGTTATAAACGCTTTGGCCAGAAAAGCTTGTGGTCCGTTCTGAGTCGTATTCATTTTATGAGTTTGTTATTTTTTGAATAGTCTGCTAGATGATCTGTAAGAGGTCAGAAGAGAGAGCTGGAGTACAGCATCTGGCTCCGCCCCCTAAAAGCGTCTGCTGTGTGACAGAACATGAGACAGCTGTTTCATGAAAACATCAGAAAAGTGTGGAAGAATATGCCTCCTTCAAACAGTTAAACTGAGCCGAACTGATGTGCGTATTCAGTTCATATAACAGCTGTATGAAGACGGCAACAAACTGCACATCTCACCTGCAGCCATTCATCTCAGCGTATCTTGTAGACAAAGAGATTAGAGCAGAGCAGATCTATGCTGGGAGACATATCACACCTCCTGAGATCCTGTAGGTGTGTGTGAAGTGTGTGTTCCAATAATCTTGCTTCTGGCTGTCACAGCCTGTCGGCTTGCTGCCATCCAGTAATACGCGAACTGCTCCTTTATCTCTTACATCACCGTCATTGTTTTGATTTCAACTTCTGTGTGTGTGAGAGGGAGAGTGTGAGACCTTGCATAACTCCAGTATGATAGATCACCCACTTAGCAGCGCTGCTGAACTATATGAGCAGTGGATTTTTATCATCCTGGGTGTCAGAGAGACTCTGCACACACACACACACACACACACACACACACACACACACACACACACACACACACACACACACACACACACTGAAGCGTCATTTTTAACACACACTTCAACCTGCAGCAAAGGATTTAAACTGAAAACAAACATCAACAACATGACAAACGTGATCAGAGGACGATAATGACACTTTCACAACATTCCGTTTACAGCATCCGTACCACGACTACCTGCATGCATCAGCTTTATATTCCAGAGGGGGAGGGGCTTATTGTAGCAGTCAACAGGTGAAAGGTGGGCAGGTCAGCGGTGCGCTTTCACCTCACTGACTGTGTAAGAAGAACTGAACACACCTGTGACGTCATCCACAGGTTTCTGAAAAGAACTTTAAAAGTCCCGACTCTGGTCTGTCCAAACATGGGTAAACAAAACAAACTGGTCTGGGAGATGGTTGTTGACACCTCATTTCAGGTGTCCACATAAAATGTGAATGCCACACACATATATTTATCTATATATATATAGGTCAGGTGGTCAGGTGACTGAAGGCAGGAGATCAATGCTGCAGTCTCTGACCAACCCGTCAATACACAGTCCGAGTGTGTCTAAGAGGCCTGACCGGTACACAAATACACACCTCTGTAAGTCTGTTGGGTCGCTGTTTGGTACACGGACACACAACACATACTGATCTAATTAATTCATTTATCATCTTAAATTGAACATGAACACTGTTCAAGACAGCTGTCAATCTTCAGGCTGGACGAACCTACGTGAACATGTACCCCCCACCCCCCAACTCCCCAGACCCAACCCCCAAGGTTAAACAAGTTATCTAACCCTCTTTAGCAGCAATATGTTGAAGTGCTGGTTTCCTGTATGACTTTATCAATATTTTTATCTGTAAGGGGGGTACTTAGTATTGTCCACATGACTTTTTTCTCTCATATATAAATACACTTTCTTCACTCCCAGTTCACAGGTTAATTTCAGATCCCAGCCTATCTGGGTCCAGGATGGAGCAGGACATGTCTGTCCTGGGAAACCAGCCGCTGGCCTGTTGATAAAACGCAGACGTCTTCATATCAAACTGAACACTTTCCTTTTGGAAAGAGTGAATTCTATGCGTCGTCGTTTCAAAACCCTCTCAATTTGAATGTCTTTGTTGATGTTTAGATGGTGGGTTCAGAGCCCCGTCCTTCCACAGAAGACTCTTTTTGTTTTACTTTGATTTGATTGCAGTTCATCAATTGTTTGTAATCATTGTGTCAATAAATTTAAGTTGAGGTTTGCTTTTGTCTTCGGTGTAATTCATCTTTTTGGAAGTGAGATTACGCAAAAAAAAGGGGGGGGAAATAATGGAAAGCTGGAGCGCTGAAAAAAAAAAAACAGTTTTAAAAACCAGCCAAGGAAAGTGGTTTAATGTGGAAACGCGGTGAGAACAGTGTCCGTCTGCAGCTCCCGGCTCAGATTTGAAGCGACGGCCGTCCTTGGTGGCGCTGTCCTCTGCTGGAGAGTGTAAATGTGGCGTGGAGATAAGAGCTGGGAGCTGACAGTCTTATCACAGACTGTGGTGAACCGGTGGGAAAACCCCCTCCAGCTCCGGGTTTCCTCCCCGGCTCCGCCAGGCTCCACACGGAGCAGAAACATACCGCGGCTCCGACCTCGAACATGTCAACATCTGGTCTTCCTGTCACAGCCGTCATATTCATCATTAATCCTCACAGCAGTTAACATCTGTGTGACTTGTGAACACTCACAGGTGTGTCGCGTCTTCCGAAGAATAAATCATTGCAAATGGATTGATATCGAATGGGTGTTGGGAGTGTTTTTAGAGAGATTCATGTCCTTATCAGACCTTAAAGGTCTAGAGGAGCTGATCATGTTGTGTTTACCTCTAAACAAAAGTTACCTGTAAACGCCATCCATAACCATAAAAGTCTTCTTAAGTAGATGGACCTCAGTCATGAAATCTTCATAAATCTGCAGGGACATTTGCACATAAATCGCCTTCTTACTAAAAACCTGCCTCAGGTCTGATCAGAAGAATGAGTGTATGTTCATGATGTCACTCAGGGATCATCAGAGTGCTCCAGAAGCCCCCTGGAGGAGGGGTAAAGTGCAGGTGCAGGTCCCCCTGTTGGCCTGGCCTGATTTAAAAAAAGACTTTATGAGAAACATTTTTTCAGCCGCAGCGAGAGTTAATTTAAACTGAGGTGAAGCAAAGAAAACAGGTATGTGTTGTTTTTAACACGTTAGGAGCCTCTGACCTGGAGTACAGGTGACCGCCGTCAGCAGATCAGCAACTCCAACCCAGCAGGACATGTTATCTCTAAAATAAGAACGTTTATGGTCTATTAGGTCTTCAGTCACAACTCAGTAATCAGGTTCTTCAAAATGGCTAAGCTGTTTGACACCTTAGACCAGGGTCTAAGGTTCCGTCAGGGGCCAAGTTCCTGCGTGTTTTAGATGTTTCCCTGCATCAGCACCTGATTCAAATTAATGGTCATCACCAGCTTTTCATCTGAACAACTCTGTTGCTGACAGAGTTGATGGAGCTACCTGCTTCACGGTGTGCTGCAGCAGGGTGACCTGCAGGACAGTGGGCCCCGAGGACCAGGGTTAAGAAACCCTGCCTTAGACCATAGTACAGCTGTCACTCAAAAACCACACCCATCATGATTGGTGATGAGGAAAAAAAAATCCCACACACAGCTGTTACAGATTTGACTTAATGGTCAGTAGAGGAACTGCAGGTCTGATTCCAGACCCTAGTGGTCTGTAGAGACATTGCAGGTCCGGATCCAGACCCTAGTGGTCTGTAAAAGAACTGCAGGTCTGGATCCAGACCCTAGTGGTCTGTAGAGGAGCTACAGGTCTGAATTGAGACCATGTGGTCAGTAGAAGAACTGCAGGTCCGGCTCTAGACCCTAGTGGTCAGTATAGGAACTGCAGGTCCGGATCCATATCCTATTGCTCTGTAGAAGAGCTACAGGTCTGAATTGAGACCATGTGTTCAGTAGAGGAACAGCAGGTCAGGATCTAGACCCTAGTAGTCTGTAGAGGAATTGCAGGTCCGGATCCAGACCCTAGTGGTTTGTAGAAGAACTGCATGTCTGGATACAGGCCCTATTGGTTTGTAAAGGAACTGCAGGTCTGGATCAAGACCCTCTTGGTTAGTAGAGGAACTGGAGGTCTGGATCAAGACCCTAGTGGTCAGTAGAGGAACTGCAGGTCTGGATCCAGACCGTATTGGTTTGTACAGGAACTGCAGGTCGGGATCAAGACCATGTGGTCAGTAGAGGAACTGCAGAACCGGATCTAGTCCTTAATGGTAAGTAGAGGAAATGCAGGCCCAGATCCAAGACCCTAGTGGTCTGTAGAAGAACTGCAGGCCCGATCCAGACCCTAATGGTCAGTAGAGGAATTGCAGGTCTGCATCGAGACCCTAGTGGACGTTAGATGAACCTCAGGTCTGTATCTAGATCCTAGTGGTCAGTAGAGGGACGGCAGGTTGAGATCCAGACCCTTGATGTCAGCAGAGGAACTGCAGGTCCGACTCCAGACCCTAATGGTCAGTACAGGTACTGCAGGTCTGGATTGAGACCCTAGTGGTCAGTAGAGGACCTGCAGGTCTGGATACAGACCCTAGTGGTCAGTAGAGGAACTGCAGATCTGAATCCAGACCCTTATGTTCATTAAAGGAAATTTAGGTCTAGGTCCAGACCCCAGTGGTCAGTAGAGGAACTACAAGTCTGCATCCACACCCTAGTGGTCAGTAGAGCAACTACAGGTCTGCATCCACACCCTAGTGGTCAATAGAGGAACTACAGGTCTGCATCCACACCCTAGTGGTCAATAGAGGAACTACAGGTCTGCATCCACACCCTAGTGGTCAATAGAGGAACTACAGGTCTGCATCCACACCCTAGTGGTCAGTAGAGGAACTACAGGTCTGCATCTAGACCCTAGTGGTCAGTAGAGGAACTACAGGTCTGCATCCAGACCCTAGTGGTCAGTAGAGGAACTACAGGTCTGCATCTAGACCCTAGTGGTCAGTAGAGGAACTACAGGTCTGCATCTAGACCCTAGTGGTCAGTAGAGGAACAACAGGTCTGCATCCAGACCCTAGTGGTCAGTAGAGGAACTACAGGTCTGCATCCAGACCCTAGTGGTCAGTAGAGGAACTACAGGTCTGCATCTAGACCCTAGTGGTCAGTAGAGGAACTACAGGTCTGCATCCAGACCCTAGTGGTCAGTAGAGGAACTACAGGTCTGCATCCAGACCCTAGTGGTCAGTAGAGGAACTACAGGTCTGCATCCAGACCCTAGTGGTCAGTAGAGGAACTACAGGTCTGCATCCAGACCCTAGTGGTCAGTAGAGGAACTACAGGTCTGCATCCACACTCTAGTGTTTTTGTTGAAGTTATCATTTATGTAAGTGTTGACTCTTGTCTCCTCTGCTAAAACTTTTTAATAACAGCAAATGAACGCCGTTAAGCGTTTGCGTACTTCAGTTTCAGACTTAATGCAACTCTGTCTCGCTGGTTTCCGCTCTTCCGTTCACTCTCCCGCCGATATCAGATTCCATGAATTTCAGAATATCACACACACAAACACACTCGCTCTCTTCCAGGAACACTGGAGCACAGCTTCCTGCTTCTGGAGTCATCTGAGCCATCTGTCTGGCAGGACCGTGGAAGGTAATGGACCAACAGAGAAAGCAGGACAGGAAGTTGTCTCGTCCAATCAGCTTGGTGCATTTCTGCGAGTTGTTTAGCGAGGGATCCCAACCGCCTGCTGCTGATCACGTTTGCACGGACCAGAACCAGGACTTCTGATTAGGCCGTAACTGACCTCGTACCAAACAGTCAGAATCCGTTACTAATAGTGGGGTGGGGGGTTTATGTGTGTGTTGAGGGGGGCGGCAGACACTTGCAGTCGTGACCCAACATTAGACAGAACTTGGAGGCCGGGACCTCATACCAAGACCTCCACCAAGACCTCCACCAAGACCTCCACCAAGACCTCCACCAAGACCTCCACATACCCCTCACACCCACAACTCAGATCATATAGATACTATAAATAAAACAAGAGATTCTTCCATTTATTTTTATATTTTTACAGAGACCATGAAGGCCATTTCTGCTGCTGACTGCAGCTTAATACCCATCAGATGGCATCTGCGAGGGAAGAGCTTCAAAAACAAAAAACGTCTTCAACGGCCACGTCTCCTTCAACGCCACAAAATTTCCCATTTGGACTTTGCAAGGGAGCACCAAACATGTGACATTCAAAGATGGAAGAAAGTTTCATTCTCTGATGAGAAGAAATGTAACCTTGATGGTCCTGATAGGTTCCTTTGTTACTGGCAGGACAAGGAGATGCCACCTGAGATGTTCTCTACGTGGCACGGTAGAGGGAGCGCCATCATGATCTCAGGTGCGTTTTCCTTGAGTAAGGGTGAGGAACAATGGAGCTTCAGGTTGTCCAGGGGGGTGAAACAGCAGCTGCCTATGTGGAGATGTTGCAGCGGCCCTCCGTCATGACTGAGGACCCTCGTCTGTGTGGTGATGACGGGGTTTTTCAACAGGACAATGCTGCAGTTCACAATGCCTGCATGACAAAGGACTTCTTCCAGGAGAATAACATCACTCTTTTTGGCCATCCTGCATGTCCCCCTGATCTAAATCCAACTGGGAACATTTGGGGATACAGGGCAAGGGAAGTTTACAAACATGGACATCAGTTCCAGACAATGGACCTCCTTCGTGAAGGCATCTTCTCCACTTGGCACAACCTTCTCACTAGCCTTCTAGACACACTTGCCTCAGCATGTGAAAAGGATGTTTTGAAGAAATCAACAAGAATGGTGGATCTGCTCATTACTGAGTCTTTTTTTGACCCTTTAATTTCTGTTTTTTAGAGCGTTTTAGGTTTTTTTGTGCTGTGGTCTTAAACGTTTGAACAGCTGATGAACAGCCATTCAGTCAAATTGTTGTTTTCACTAAATTGCCTGCTCAAAATGTTTGATCTATTGCTCCCATTTCTCTTCTTTTGGCATTTTTACTTAGAACCATCTTAAGATCCATCAGTGCAAATTATTGCAATTTCTTAAATGGTCTTTTGATCTGGAGTGTATGTAGATATCGCTTTCTCGCTTGCTCACTCTCTCTCTCTCTCTCTTTATATATATTTATATATATTCTAAGATATAAATACTAATAGTATTCAGCCCTCTCTCCTCGAACTGAGCAGTTGCTGAGCTGCAGGACACATCTCAGGAATCTGGTTGATTGACACCTACCTCCACAGAGTCTTCAAAGCCAGTAGAATTGATGGACAGTTCACAAATTCACATGAGTCGAGGCATCATCCAATCCTCCTATCAGCATGAAGATATACTGTTTCAACAAGATTATTTGTGGCAGTCCAACTTTTGAACAAGACTCCGGTTTGTCTCTGAGTCCATGAATCTAGTGGCGCTTTCCACTGGAATCGGACTTCTGGTGGTTAAACATCAAAAATGAGACTGAATTTAGATTTGGACTGCAGAAAGTGAAGCATTTTTGTTTTGTTTAGTTTTTTTTGTTTTTTGTTTTTTGGGGGAGGGGTATTTCTGACTGACGTTTGTGTCAGAGTGCTGGTTGATGGTAGCAACCTGGAAAATCCTTGTCCTCTTGGTCCATATCTTCTTCTTTTTCATTTTCTTCTTCAAAAGTAAAGATTTGGAACAGTGAAGCATCTGGCCACAATCCATGTTTCCTTGCCTCCGAGCCCAGAGATGTCAGCTCTGAAAAGATTAAGAGAAGGCTTTGTTTCTCCGAGTTAAAGTTTTAAGTGTAAGGAGTGAAAGTATCACCCACCAGCTGATGATGATGGATCACTGTCACTGCAGAATGGAGGTTATCAACAAAGCTTATTAAAATTTAATTCATTTTTATCGATATAGCATTAATCGAGTCCATGACAATACAGTTGTCACTAGGTTCTTTCCAGAAACACAGAACATGACAATTATTAAATAGACAACAGCAGGTAAAAACTCCCCTAGTGGAAGAAAAACCAGAAGCTTATAAAACTAAGCACCTAAACTATTTGTGAAAGAATGTGTCGCTCTCAGGGGCTCAGTGAATTCCAGGTGGAACTGTGATAGGATGACAGCCGTGCAACAAATGCAGTCGTGACATTTCCTCGCTCCTACATATTCCACAGTCAACTGTCAGCGGTGTTATAAGAACGTGGAAGTGTTTGGGAACGACAGCCAGTCAGACACGAAGTGGTAGGTGACGTAAACTGACAGAGCAGGTCAGTGGATGCTGAGGAGCATAGTGGGAAGAAGTCGTGAACATTCTGCAGTCAATCCCTACAGACCTCCAAACGTCAGGTGGCCTTCAGATTATCTCAAGAACAGTGTCCAGAGAGCTTCATGAATGGGTTTCCATGTCCGAGCAGCTGCATCCAAGTCATACATCACCAAGTGCAACGCCAAGTGTCGGATGCAGTTATGTAAAGCACGCCGCCGCTGGACTCTAGAGCAGTGGAGACACGTTCTCTGGAGCGAAGAATGGTGCTTCTCCATCTGGCCATCTGATGGATGAGTCTGGGTTTGGAGGTTGCCAGGACAACGTTACTTGTCAAGTGTAAAGTTTGGTGGAGGGGGGATTATGGTGTGTAGTACAGAAGATACAAACGCGTGAATTTTCAGCATCACTCAGGGAGAGGTTAACAACCTTATCTTCAAATAATTCACCTCCTGATCATGCAGTAGATGTGTCTTTTTACATTTCACGTCACATGATCATGTAATTGATACACAAGGGGATGAACTGGAGGACTGCGTCGATGAACACTTGTGTGCACAACCTTTTAAACTGTTTTGTGTGTGATCTGATCGTAGAGGCTCTTAGCATTAGACAAATACAACCTTAGATGAAAAACAAACTTTAAAATCATGTGGGAAATTTTATTCAGCAGCTATTAGATCTTCATCATTCTGATGTAGATGTGCTGCTGTGTTTTGGGCTCATTTCCTGTCATATGACCCAGTTTCAGCCAAACTTCACCCATCAGACAGATGTCCTCATATGTGTCTCTAGAAGACTCTGGTCTACAAAGGAGCTCATGGTCCACTCAGTGACTGACAGCAGTTCAGGTCCAGACCATCATCCCTCCACCCCCGTGCTTGACTGTGGGTTTGAGGTGTTTTTGTTGAAATGCTGTGCTTGTTTTTCTCCAAACGTTGTTCTGGACATTAGGGCCAAACATCTCCACACTGGTCTCATCTGTCCAGAGGACATTGTTCCAGAAGTCTGCTGGAATGACTTTTGTGAACATCAGCCATGCTTCCATGTTTCTTTTAGACAGAAGAGCTTTTCTCCTGGACACCCTACCAAACTGTACTGGTTCAGTCTTCTTCTAACTGTGCGGTCATGAACTTTGTTCAGTGAGCCCAGAAGACTCTGAGACGGAGCTCTGGGGTTTTCATGTTTCTCAGACGTTCCACAGTCTGATCACTTGTTGATCAGTTCATCTAGTGCTGCCGATTAGTGGCACCTGCTTGCATTTTACCCATTTAAATCCTACAGAAGTAGTGACAGGGTACTTAGTATTACACACATTAGCTTTTTCTTTCATGCTTAAATTGGTTTATTTTCATTCAATACTGAGAAAAGTTCTATTTTTGTCTACTAAGATCCTCTGTGCTTATTCACTGTTTTCACTATGCCTTTATACATTAAAAAACACAACTGAAAGGTGAGTCATGTAACTTTTTAACATTTCACAAAAACTTGTTGGGTATCGTTTGACCTTCTGCTCCTTCTTCTGCCCTATCTCATCTCCTGCAGTGTCTCCAGCACTCAGACAGATGAGTGGGCGTCATTTAATCTTCTCCTTGTTCAGGTCTGGTCCTGCAGACTTCCTGCCCACTCCTTCTGCCTCCGTTCTTTCAGCCCTCACTGATGATTAACCTCCCTCCTTGTCGAGCGCCCACGCCGCTTGTCCTCATTTTGTCCTGGCTATGGAAAGGCAGGGTGTTTGCTGTCAGGACCTTCAGGGAGGGCCTGGATGGGGAAAAATTGATGGCTCGCTCCCGCTTCTTTGGAGGCAGCCAGAGTTGGATGATAAGGAAGGCAGAATATGAACATCATGAAAAACACTGGAGATATGTTGTTCTTCTGTTTTTGCACACTAAAAACTGTCAAAGAAAGAGTCAAATTTCTGTTAAAACATCTTAATCCGAATCCAGAATAGTAAAGACTAACAAGCATCCATGTGTAACCAAAAGGTTCAGCTATGTGCACGGTTGCAGGCCTCGGCTTCACAGACTCGGCTTTGTGTGGACGTCCCAGCTTCCTGTTCTGCTGGACCAGCAGGGTTTGGCTAACCAGAAGGCTTCCTGTCGTGCTTAACTTCATTGCTGTAACAGATCAGCTCACTCATTCAATTAGTGCACACTCACACTCACGCAGCCCTGCATCCATTAGAAATCTGCAGCTGCCATCACTGGCCGCTGAAAAGTAAACTCACTCCCCCTGTGACAGGGATGTTTGATCGATAAAGACCTTTGAGTTCATAGAAAGACTTGGGAGAATGTGCAAAGAGAAGATAAAGTCAGATCAATAATCTTTACCACAGTGATCAGCGCTGAAGAAAGCTGGAGAAAAAGCCCAACAAAAGTAATGAGACATGGAGGATGAACGCGCATGCGGCTCTGAATTCAGACTCTGGCTGGTGAGTAAATATGTGGATCTGCAAGTCAGATTTGGAGCTCAGCAGCCTCCAGTGAGTGGAGGAACTGGATCTTTACTGGTTTTAGTCACTGAATCATCAGCCAATTACCCCACCTTTTTTCTTTTATTTTTTTTTTTACATTTAATGTCAGAAAATACATTTAAAAAATTCTAGCTGATTCACAGCAGGCATATCTGGACAGACCTGTTAAATATGTAATACTATCCTTTGTTTTAATTTAATAGGTTAAATCCTGAAATCCATTCAGTACAGTTTTTTTAAAAAGCAAATATCTGAGTCATCATCATAAATTAAACTGTGATACTTCTTTTTTTTTTTTTTGGAGAGTAAAAGAGAAAATCAACTTGATATTTCCATCCATTGTTCCTTTTCGGGGTCTCATGGGTCTGCTGGAGATGAATGTCAGGAGTTCACCTGGACAGGTTTCCAGGCATCCCATATGTAGGCAAACAGCGCAACAATAGGAACAAAAGAAAGAACAAAAAACAGCCGCTTACGTATGTAAAAATCTGCATCACGATTCACTTCACATGCTATTTTTCATACTTCTTTTTGACCAAAAACTTATCACAAGAGGAATCTTCCTACATTTTGCTTCATGAAGTCACTTATTTAGATCTAAAATGTGTTGTTTGTTTGTTTTTTAAACGTTATCCTGGTCTACACTCAAAATATTAAACAACAATTCTGGTGTTTTACAGCTTGTATCTTACAGTTTTCAAATAGTCTCATCCAACACATCAAACAGGGTTTCCAGGAACATCTCATATCAGAACCTGGTGTGGACTTCAGTGATCTCGGGTCTTATTCATGACGTTAGGATTGTTGTTTAGGGATCAGTGTTGTGATACAGTAATGACCTGATCACATGTTCTGTAAGCAGGAGCTGGAAAGTACAATGAGCGTGAACGCCACCTTTTACCACGATTAAGTAATTATCAGAAGTGGTAACACACAGATCTGGACCTACAGACCAGGACCAAGGACAAAAACCATGCAATAATGACCGTTCTACCGCAGCTGTGAGCTGAAAACCATCCTGGGAGCTGCTGGAGCAGCTCGGCCTGTTGCTGCACCAGTGGAAGTCTGTGTGTGAGTGTTTTTGGGGGGCTTTTTTTTTTCTTGGCAGCTTTGTGCTTTGAGGAGGTTTCTGGAAACCTGGGACCGGCTCCCGGCTCCTCTTTTATTCTGCGCCCCTCTCTGCGCTCTGACAGATCCGCGCTCCTATCAGATTGATGGCCCGGTTTGATTGAAGTCTCTTTGTCGTGGTGATGTCACGGCAAGTGATGGATGAGGCGCGTGCGCCCGTACTGACGCGCGCGCCTAAACTCCACTCCTGAACCGAAAAGAACCCCCTCCTGGCCCTCCTCCTGTACACACACAAACACACACACTCATACACACTGTGAGTCACTCCCGTGACCAGCTGACAACTTCTGGCCTGGTCACCACGGGCGACGAGCCACGTGACCCGCGACAGAGGTAGATGAGGAGAACTGAGGAGGAAGAGAAGTGACACGAATGAAGAGGGGGACACACGGAGAGAAAGACGCAGAAAATAGATGAAAAAGAGAGATATGATGAAAGAAGAGTGAGTGGAGACAGGTGAGGAGGTGATTTGTTTTCCTCTGAGGACCCTAAGGAGCCCACAGGTTGACTTGGTGACCGTGTAGGGGCCTCCGTGCACGCACCTCACCGGTTCAGAGACAGAGGACAGTTGGACTGCTTCATTTTTCAGCTACATCAGAAGTTTTGCTGGTTTTTTATCGTTACAATTTGTGGTATTTTTATGTCAGGCGTCAGGTTTTTTTCACCAGGTCTGACTTTGTTCCATTTCTGGATTTGTTCCTCGATTTTATTACATTTCCTTCATCAGATTACCTTCTCTTGGAAACATTTTAAATGGGATCTTTTCATTTTTGAGTTTTATGTTTATTTCTTCAACCCCCCGCCTGGGTTCCTGCTGACAGAAGCTTTAGCCGCCCTCCGGGTCCCTCAGGTTCCTTTGGGTCAGCACCATGAACTCGTTCGTGGAGTTCTCCGTCTGTAACCGTCAGGGAACCGGCGGTTACTCTGCCCCAAAGCCCGGGTATCCCCCCCACCACCACCTGCACCACCACCACCACCTTCCTCTGGACCAGCACTTCTCTGTGGCCTCCGGAGGCCTCCACCCAGGCCTCGGTGGCCCCGCCGTCACCGTTAACGGTTCAGGTGGAGACGGCAGCTACTCTGCGGACGGAAGGGGGTACAGCAGCAGCGGGGGAGGGACGCTCGAGGGTGCGGGGGCGAGCCAGCAGCAGCATCCACACAACGGCTACCATCATCACCAGCAGAACCAGAATCAGAACCAGTTACTGTGTCATTACACAAACGGAAGTGTAAGCGGCACTGGGACCTATGGGGGCCCTTGCTCCGCAGACTCAGAGTATGCAGGTCACCCCGGTTCCGGGCCCCCCCAGTACTTCATGGAGGAGTCTGTGGGCCCCCCTTACTACCACCAGCCAACCTTCCCCGGCACAGCCGCGGTCGGCGGCGGCTTCACACCACTGACCGGGGCCTACTGCGGACCCCAGGGCTCTCTCTCTGGTCCCCAGTACCCGCAGCAGCCGGGGAATCTGGACCCAGGAGGTTATCTGGGGCTCCCTCAACCAGGAGGCTACGAAGTCCTGTCTGTGTCCCAGGATGGAGGGAGGGGGGACGAAGACGGCCCGCAGGCCGGGCAGGGCCAGACGTTCGAGTGGATGAAAGTGAAGAGGAACCCCCCCAGGACAGGTGAGAAGGGACTTCACTGCGTGTACGGTTAACTATTTGTGATTTATATTTTAGTATTAAAATTAAATGCTTTAAAATGCACATTTGAGTCGGGATTTGAGTGTCAGCGCTGGTCAGCCTTTATCCTTTAATCAGAATAAATCCAGCTTCAGTTTATCTGCAGTTTGTGATAATGATGCAACAATGAAAAGAGAAGTCAGTCTGATGGAGGTGGAAATGAATAAAAATGCTTCAAATGTTCCTGCAGAGTTTCAGGTTTATCTGCAGACGTTCAGCTTTTCTCATGTAAATGTTGCCCTCCATCTGTTCTTATCTTTTTATTTTCAACCAGTTATGAGATAGTCTGACTGTAAATCGATATTATTTTTAGAAAAGGGGATTAAACTAGAGGGAATGAAGAATTTCAAACGGTGCGATTTATATACATTTTTATTAAATTTGTTTCCCCGTCATCAGATACATTAAGGATTAGTCTTCTGTATTTCTTGGTGCTGTTTCCGCTTTTTATGCATTTACAAAAGTATTTAAATATAACATATTTCTGCTCTTTTAAAAGGTGGTTCTTAAACGAATCTTCTTCAAACAGCGTTTTTAAAGTCCCCACACTTCCAAATAAGTAATCAAAGAAAACATACAAACATTACAGATTATTTTTATTTCTGAAAACCATTTAATTATAAAGACCTATTTAGATCGTGGACCTCCTCTGATCGGAGCGCAGCAGACCAGACCAGCTCACACTTTTAAACTAAAACCAGCCCGTTCAGATGGATCCAGTCCGCGCTGCCGTGAAGTCACTTTCAGGCTGTGTGTTTGACAAACATGCCAAGAGCCATGTCTTTGGAGTTTTTCTTTCTATAGCTTCCAAGTCATGTGATCCAGAGACTTAACATCTAAGCTGAACTACTTTTAGAAAACAACAACAAACAAGCAAAAAAATAGTTTTGCTTAAAATAACTGGTTCCTCGGGGTTTTAATAATATGTGTAATGTAAAATTGTAAATGAGATATTTTGGGGATCATAGTCATTATTTTTATTTTATTTTATTTTATTACTGAAGCTTTCACATCAAAGCTGCATTTCTGTATTACAAGAAAGACACGTTTAATGTACAGTCCTACAATTCAGATTTGGTTTGAGACTTTGGGTCTAGTGGCTTCAAAACTACAAAAAAAATCAAATGAAAATAAATACATATCAATCAAAAAAAATACAAAAAAACTATATATATATATATATATATGGGGGGGGGGGGGCACGTTAGCCTACACTCTGTCTCTGTCCTGCTGTATCTTTAAAGGCAACCCCCCTATCCCTCCATCCCTCCATCCATCAGTCCAGTGTTTTATCACATCTTAAAAGTTTTTTTTTAGCCTTCAAAATGTAGAACATTTATCCATCTTGCTTGATGGTTGTAAGAAATTAACTTCATTTTTGGCAAAAAAAAAAAAAAAAAAAAAAAAAAAGAAAAAAAAAGAAGAAGCTTGAATCTCTTTTCGAAACACAAGCAGGAGGCTTTCATAAAAGATTTAATTTATTTATTCATCTTTTTATTTTAATTGCTGGAGTTTTCATGTCTGTGATTTGAGCAAACTGAGGTTTAATAATACGATAATATCAGGTTTATTTTTAATCATTTTCCTATCAGAGATTAATAGTTTTGAATATGAATTAAACATTTTAAACAAGAACAAATTTTATTTTAAAGGCTTGCCAAAGACGCTTGGTGTGCGCATGCGCATTTTAGTTCACCTGTACGTCAAGGTTTAGAGCTATTTAATAAAAAACATGGTCACGTGTCTTCTTCTCTCAGTCAAGGCGTCGGACTTCGGACTGTCCCCCCACAACAACGCCATGCGCACAAACTTCAGCACGCGCCAGCTGACCGAGCTCGAGAAGGAGTTCCACTTTAGTAAGTACCTGACGCGCGCGCGCCGCGTGGAGATCGCCGCGACGCTGGAGCTGAACGAGACTCAGGTGAAGATCTGGTTCCAGAACAGACGCATGAAGCAGAAGAAGCGCGAGCGCGAGGGTGCCAGCGCGCGATCCCGCTCCGCTTCCGACAGTGGCGGCGGAGGCGGGGAGGGGGAAGTGGGCTGCGGCTTCATCTCCAAGGAGATGGACGACACCGACCACTCCTCCGCGTCCACGTCTCCTGGCGCATCCCCGAACTCGGAAACGTAGTCGAGAATGGGACTACATATCCCAGAAATCCTTTCCGGACCTGGTTGTTTGTGGAACCTTCAATTGAATTTGAGAAAATGTTCCGGGATCCCTCACCTCAATCAAAACGGTGGTTCTGATAGTCTTCGATGCAGTAATCCAGTGATTTTAGAGCTGAAAGGGCTGAAAAGGAGTGAATAAACTTGTGGAAATGTGAGCTAGTGTCAATTAATATGGAGCTAAACCACAGTTTTGGCGCTCGTGGATAAAAAGTTTGCTAAAAAGGACAGAAATATCATCAAGTCTGCTAAATACTCATTTAAAATGAGTTTGCTGTCCCTTTTCTATAAGGAAAAGAGTCTGAAGAGTTGCGAGATGATGAAAGGATTAAATGCAGAGGACAAAGGAAACATTTTTTCGAAGTTTTGCTAAATAACATCAGTGACCAGTGAGGTCATTGTGGAGTAATTCTGTAATCAAGTTCGGGGTCTTTATAATGATGTGGCATAATGGCTCATAATTAAACAAAAATACAACTACTTTCTAAAACACAAGTTCTGGTTGTTTACAGAAATGAAATGTTGGAGGTGAAGCATGTGGTGAAGACCAGATTCAGCCTTTCACTCAGGAAACCAGAGTTTTTGTCCTGTTACGCGTCATTTTCACTACCTGCTTTGGTTTAAGCTCCAGTTTGGCGATAAGCCTCAAGAGTAAATCTTTTCTTTACTAGAAAATATCTGTTAAATGTAATTTCATGCCATAACTCGTGTTTTCAGGGTAGGTTTACATTTAAGGAGATATATTCTTCTCTTAGGAACAAACATGTTACCACAGATTTTGGACTCTTAATCGAATATCTGTGATACATTTTGGTATAAATCCTACAGTACTGCAGCTCCTTTTACAGCCACATCTTTACAACTCTGTTGGTAGCAGCAGGTTCTATAGAGGGTGGAGTCAGGCAGTTGACTCCACCTCCTCTTGCAGAGGCATCCTTTGAAACCAATGTTGCATCTCTGCAGCAGCTGGGATGCTGGATAATTCTGATCTGATCTGGGTTTGTGATGTCACAGAACCCTGCAGACGTGAACGACTCGTTGAAAGACAGATTTCAGACTCAAAATGCACAAGTCTGTGTCAGATGTTTTGACGTCTCACTCCAGACACGCAAACGCACGCTCTTGAGCACAGAGAAAGTGGGGTTTTTTGGGGGTGGGGGGGGGGGGGGGGGGGGTGGGGGGTTGACACTGCTGCCCATCATGAGAGGATAAACATGCTCCGGTCACATGACTGCCAGAAGTAGCCCATGTACACGATTATTGCTTCAGCCTTCAATAATCATCCAATCAGCCTTAAGTTTTTTTTTGTTTTGTTTTTTTTTCTCATATTTAACGGTGTTTTGTCAGACAGTCATATTTTCATGAAAAGATATTTTCTCTGACACGTTGGTACAGTTATTTGTTGATGCAAACATTGATCCTGGAGTTGATGCTGATTATGTAAGTGGATGCACTTTTGTGTCCTTTTATTCAAATTTAAGGAATATTTAGATGGAGAGAGCAAAAGTCCTGCTGATAGTTTTTGTTACACGCTCTAATTTTGGAAAACACAATGAAGGAGTGGTTGTAGTTTTTCTGTTTTAGTTTAGACCTCCAGGTATTTTAAAGCCCATGACCTGCAGTAGATTTAGCTCATTTTTGTGTGTGATGATAAAATGTGAATCAAAATGACTTCAGGGATTTGAAAACTGCCGAGTCCACAAGTTGTGGTCCATTTTCCTGACCGTAGTACTGCAGACAGCCCACTGCAGACTCGAGACTCCAGACCCAAGACGGAAGTTTTCTTCTCCTTTCAGCTGTGTTTCTCTTCACCGCCTGCAACCTTCTCCCATACAGTCAGCATGTATCCTACAAAGAACCCAAACCAAGCAGAACAAAACCACCTGCTGCATGACCTCCACTGTCGTCGTTTGTCGTCGTCACACTAGGCATCTGCTCTAAAGCTGCATGCCTGGTGGCGGTCCGACTTGCAGTGGCAACGCTCACCTGAATTGGCTGGACCATTCTAACATCTGAACCGTATCGGACCGAACTGCTGAGTGGAAACGGAGCTGTAGGTGCAACGTCAGGATCACTGCTCTGAGCCGACCCGTGGTGTTCTTTGTGCATCTCTGGACTTTTACAGGAGCAGCACATTTGCAGAAACACGCAGCACAGCGCTGACGTTTCCTGTTTCATTTCAGAATAAGACTGACTTCTTTACAGTTTCATGAACAAAATATGTAAGTTAGACTCAGGTTGATTCAGTCTGTGTGTGTTTTATATGTGCGATTTAAGAGAACTACTAAACAAAGGAAGGAGTTTTCTTGCCCCTCAGAATAAATTATTGGATGTGTTTTATTTTATTGACAGAGGAAAGTATGTGCAGATCTGAGGGGTGTTATTAAATCCTGACAAAACTGGAGGACAACAGTGAATGTTTTCAATGTAAACCATGAAAGAGAAGCTTGGCCTTTTCCTTCTCCCATATGTGATCTGTTTTTGGGTTTAATGAGTGCCTCTATAATGTGAACTGTTAATGATGTGACTGATAATGAGTTTTTAAACGAGAGCAGACTGACTGAGTTTTATTAGTTCTGCTGCCTTTAAGACACTTCCAATCATGTTTGCTTTTTTTTTTTTACCCCAAACTACCTCAAATAAATATTCTTCTGCCAATCCTTTCAGGGTAAAAGCTTTCTTTCGCTCCATCTTTAAAGAACATTCTGGAGTTAAACCAGTCCGGTGTGTGTTATGAGAACGTCAGGAGAGCAAGCCTTTGTTAGGGACCAAAATGATGTGAAGCGAAGCAGTTTGATTTAACACATAATATACACTTGAACCAAAACCTAATTCATGTTCACACAGAGGGCAAAAGAGCTGGATTAGAATATATAACTAATGATAATTAATAAAATAATTGTCATAAAAGTCATCCAGAATGTGGTATGTTTCACTGCCACTAAGGTCGGTTTAAAGGTGTGTTTGTGGCTTCTGATGGAGGGTGAACACAAACACACTAGGAAGGAATGTGACGGCTTTCCGGGTGGCTCGGAAGCCTGTTGACCTTTGGAGAGCTGCTGAGATATCTAAACATGCAAACAAACTCTTCCTGCTCATCCTCAGCTCCCACTGCACTCAGCTAGTCCTCGATGGCCTTCCTGGAACCTGGGTGGCAAAACTCCGTCAACGCCGCCACCGTCTTCTCTAACACACACACGCCTCCATGGCTGGTTGGTGGACACAGATGTCCATAAAGGCTCCACCTCCCTTTTACAACTTCTTGTTACATCTTACATCTTCAGGTTCTCTTCTCAAATTGTTTTTCACAAGAGTGGCTGTGTCCAAAATCAGCCTTTACTAGGTTATATATGCTGGTGCAGGTTCTCAGTCATCCAGGTCATGAAGTTCCTCAAAGGCTTGAATATAGACAACTGGACCTCCTTTTGTTGGCTCTTGAAGATGTTTTTCCTTCCACCCAGAATCCTTATATTGAAAATCAGTGATTGTTGTTAGTCTTTGGTCCACTTTGTCAGCTGTTAACCTATATTTAATTACATAAATCCAGATGTGAATGGGGATGGAACCATGTGGTAGGGAATTAAAGTTTAGGTCTTTGATAGTGAAATAAGTCCTCCTCTTCTACTTCATTCGATTTCTTCTTTTACTCCTCTTTCCATCCATCCATTACCTATTCCCACTTTATCCGTTTCCGGGTCACGGGGGTCTGTCGGAGCCTATCTCGACGCATAGTAGGCGAAAGGCAGGGGTCCAACCTGGAAAGGTCACCAGTCTGTCGCAGGGCCACACACAAGCCACACAAAAGACAAACAACCAATCACACTCACATTCACACCTAGGAAGAAATTTAGAATTATCAATCAACCTACCCTGCATGTTTTTGGACTGTGGGAGGAAGCCGGAGTACCCGGAGGAAACCCACGCATGCAAGCATGCAAACATGCAAACATGCAAACTCCACACAGAAAGACTCACGGGGCCGGGAATCGAACCAGGAACCTTCTTGCTGTGAGGCAACAGTGCTACCCACTAAGCCTGGTGAGAAGTGGACTGAAGTAGTCTGAGGGTGGTGGCCAGACGTGGACCGCGTTCAGTCTGCGCGTGGTGGTCAGACGTGGCTCACTTTCAGTCTGAGGGTGGTGGTCAGACGTGGACCAGTTTCAGTCTGAGGTTGGTGGTCAGACGTGGACCAGTTTCAGTCTGAGGGTGGTGGTCAGACGTGGACCAGTTTCAGTCTGAGGGTGGTGGTCAGAGGTGGACCAGTTTCAGTCTGAGGTTGGTGGTCAGACGTGGACCAGTTTCAGTCTGAGGGTGGTGGTCAGATGTGGACCAGTTTCAGTCTGAGGGTGGTGGTCAGATGTGGACCAGTTTCAGTCTGAGGGTGGTGGTCAGAGGTGGACCTTATTCAGTCTGAGGGTGGTGGTCAGACGTGGACCAGTTTTAGTCTGTGAGGGTGGTGGTCAGAGGTGGACCTGTTTCAGTCTGAGGGTGGTGGTCAGACGTGGCTCACTTTCAGTCTGAGGGTGGTGGTCAGACGTGGACCAGTTTCAGTCTGAGGGTGGTGGTCAGACGTGGACCAGTTTCAGTCTGAGGGTGGTGGTCAGACGTGGACCAGTTTCAGTCTGTGAGGTTGGTGGTCAGACGTGGACCAGTTTCAGTCTGAGGGTGGTGGTCAGACGTGGACCATTTTCAGTCTGAGGGTGGTGGTCAGACGTGGACCAGTTTCAGTCTGTGAGGTTGGTGGTCAGACGTGGACCAGTTTCAGTCTGAGGGTGGTGGTCAGACGTGGACCAGTTTCAGTCTGATGGTGGTGGTCAGACGTGGACCAGTTTCAGTCTGAGGGTGGTGGTCAGACGTGGACCAGTTTCAGTCTGTGAGGTTGGTGGTCAGACGTGGACCAGTTTCAGTCTGAGGGTGGTGGTCAGACGTGGACCATTTTCAGTCTGAGGGTGGTGGTCAGACGTGGACCAGTTTCAGTCTGTGAGGTTGGTGGTCAGACGTGGACCAGTTTCAGTCTGAGGGTGGTGGTCAGACGTGGACCAGTTTCAGTCTGATGGTGCTGTAGGTCTGAAGTGGTTGGAGGAGATTCTTTTCAGATTCTACTGCCTCATTTGGGATGACAACATTTTTCTTCTCTTTCCTGTTAAGTGCTGTGATGTTTTTTTCCGGATTTCTTGGCTCACTTGAGAAGGTCCAGTTTGGACCTCCACAGGTTTGAAGTTCTGGCGTCGCGTTCTTCTGCTCCTTTATCTGATGTAAACATCTGGTAATGGAAGTTTATTCTCCAGAGGGTGGTGTGAATTACAAAGACTATATCGGTTTGTGAGTTTAGGTTTCTGATCAACTTCAGAATCAAGTCTTTGATTGTCTCAGTATGCACATCATAGTCCAAAAACATCAGCTTGTTTTCTGCTTCCTCTCTGCTAAACGATGTTCTCCACTCAGCTGATGTTTTCAGTGAATTCCTCATCTTTCTAGATTTGGATTTTGGTCCAGGTGTTGTCTACGTAACTTGGCTTGGTGTTATTCCCTTGTAGGAGTTCAGTGTTCTGCCTCCCACTTTCTCCGTGTAGATATTGGCAACAAAAGGGACACTGGAAAACCCATGAACCTAAAAACCCATGAATACAAGATCCCAGACTCATCCGTTTTTCTGTCTGGAAAACTGGTTATTGTACTTAAAGTAGGTTGTGGAAAGGCAAAGGTTCAGGTCTGACCTGGTCTCCAGGCAGAGGTTAAGCAGGATGCAGGTCTGACCTGGTCTCTAGGCAAAGTTCCAGTAGGGTCCAGATCTGGTCTGGTCTCCAGGCAGAGGTTAAGCAGGGTGCAGGTCTGACCTGGTCTCTAGGCAAAGTTCCAGTAGGGTTCAGGTCTGACCTGGTCTCCAGGCAGAGGTTAAGCAGGGTGCAGGTCTGGTCTGGTCTCCAGGCAGAGGTTAAGCAGGGTGCAGGTCTGGTCTGGTCTCCAAGCAGAGTTCCAGCATGGTCTAGGTCTGGTCTGGTCTCCAGGCAGAGGTTAAGCAGGATGCAGGTCTGGTCTGGTCTCAAGGCAAAGTTCCAGTAGGGTCCAGATCTGGTCTGGTCTCCAGGCAGAGGTTAAGCAGGATGCAGGTCTGGTCTGGTCTCCAGGCAAAGTTCCAGTAGGGTCCAGATCTGGTCTGGTCTCCAGGCAGAGCTTAAGCAGGGTGCAGGTCTGGTCTGGTCTCAAGGCAGAGGTTAAGCAGGGTGCTGGTCTGACCTGGTCTCCAGGCAGAGGTTAAGCAGGGTGCTGGTCTGACCTGGTCTCCAGGCAGAGGTTAAGCAGGGTGCTGGTCTGACCTGGTCTCCAGGCAGAGGTTAAGCAGGGTGCAGGTCTGGTCTGGTCTCCAGGCAGAGTTCCAGCATGGTCTAGGTCTGGTCTGGTCTCCAGGCAGAGTTCCAGC
Organism: Xenentodon cancila; assembly: GCA_014839995.1. Lineage (NCBI taxonomy): Eukaryota > Metazoa > Chordata > Actinopteri > Beloniformes > Belonidae > Xenentodon > Xenentodon cancila. Next base: position 24,848,640 of record CM026214.1, read on the forward strand.
ATGGTCTAGGTCTGGTCTGGAGGGAAACTGGTCCTGCCCTTTTTCGCTGCAGTTTTTTCCTGAAGGCTCCTCAGATGTACATATCCGAATGCGTAATTATATGTCACATCGCTGTTTTCTGATTTCCACCTTGCTGGACTTCTGCCTCTGCACCACCTGCTTCAGGGAGGATGGAAATGGATCTTATGGAGACAGAAGGTGCGTGAGGGTTTTTGGGTTTTTAAGTCAGCACCTGGCGTCTGTGTGAACCCCAGATGATGTAAAACACCTCACTTGACTCCGATTCTGCCAGTTTCCAGAGCTCTGCTATCTGAAAACACACACTCAGGAAGATTTTTTGGTTCTCAGTGAACAAGAAAATAAGCAGAAGTGACATAATGAGAGGCAGAAAGACTGCAGATTCTTTCAAAGTGAGCTCATGTGCTCTGAAACCAAACTTCTGTTTTCTTTTACTCAGAAACACAAGTCTGAGTGAGTGTGTGTAAGTGTGAGATAAGGCCCCGAGTCTCCAACACACTCAGGCAAACATCCAAACATCTGGACGTCAATCACCGTGTACATATTAGGATAAATTAGCTGATCTGGGACCAGCCACGGTCAAACCTACTGAGACGTCTGTAACTACACCCTCTGTTTTAACTTCTTCTTCAAATCTTTTAGCCTTATTTAAGTTTTCTTTTGTTGAATCAGTACACTCAGTCACAAACAGCAGTAAACCTGACACCTTTTTAATTTGCTGTCACATTAAGCTGATTCTTTTTCTTCTTCTTTTTCAGTGAGCTGTTAAATCCTACTTGTGATATATTTCCTTTACTGCTCCAGTTGTTGTGCTTCCATTTCACACTGGAATTTTGTTAATTGGTCATAAATATTGTAACTGTGCGTGGATGAACTGTGTTGTCTGTATTAAAGTTTTATCACTGGATAAATGTGGCTGACTGAAAGAAACAGGGCCATAAAAGCTGATTAGCTCGTATTTACTCTGGAGTGTTCAGGAGAGCATGAGCTCAGCCCCGAAGACTGTAAAGAGGATTTAATATCTGTGACTGCTGCCATCACAATCATTTCTGCTTCTTTTTAAGAGACTTTGTTTAAATAAAATGCCCCATGAAGCCGAATGACTTTCCTTTAGTAAGGGCTGCAGCATCCCCCTGGTTCTTGTTTTGAGGTCTTCATGCCAGAGCGGTGCCACGGCGGCGGCCGTCTGTGGCAACACTTCTGGACATGTGGTCTTCTCAGGAGGCATCATCAGCTTCTCAACGCCGCCGCCACAACCACCGCTGCCTCAGACAGTCGCTTGACTATTGAATAAAGACTAAAGACTTAACTAAATACAGTCATTTATGTGTTAAAGAGAATGCCTTTTGTTGTGTATTTTAGTTTTACTAATAGACCACCGTGACTGGCTGTGGGTTGGTCTGGAGGACCTGAAGCCACAGCTTAGTCAAGCAGTTGCAGCCTTGCAGACCCCCCCCATTGACTAACTTCAACGAGACCTCTGCCGAGACTCGGCTGACGCATCATTTCTGAACAGGAGGTCCCATGACAGACCTCCACCACAGACTAGTGAAACCAAAGTTCATGAACCCACCTGAGAAGGCTTTTTCTTCCGTCAGCAGGCCGGACTGCTGAGGTCAGACGGAGAGGATGGTCCAGGAGGTTATCACACATCTCTGCTCCTCAAAACAAACAAAAAAACACTTACAAACACACCAAGTATATTCAGAACATGGTTTTATTTAAATCATAAAAGACAATTAGGACATATACATGTGGTTATCTAACTTTTAAATGACCTTCAAGTGTTCAGGTGAACTCTTGAGCAAGTCTGAACACTTACGAATGTTTGCTTTCAGAGTTGGTGTGCATCCACTGACTCTCACACACACACACACACACACACACACACACACACACACACACACACACACACACAGAAAACACAGGGTGCTGAAAGAACATGGCACAATAGTATGTTTATCTCAGGATGACAGTGTGTTTTCTGTGTGTGTGTGTGTGTGTGTGTGTGTGTGTGTGTGTGTGTGTGTGTGTGTGTGTGTGTGTGTGTGTGTGTGTGTGTGTGTGTGTGTGGCACCCAACTTGCATCAGCCATCATGAATGTTGGGGTGAACGCAGGGGCACATTCATCACAAGGTGACAATACACACTCTTTAATTAAGTTCCCTTAGGGGATTTTTTTAAGTAGTTTGATTTTTTAATTTAGTTCACACACACACACATGACCCAGACAGATGTGCAGCAACACCTGCTTTTCCACTGCTTCCCCTGTTTTCTTGTGTAAACGTGTAGACTAGGAATGCCCTGTAAAAATAGCAGCTTTAACCAGATAACCCCACTAAACAAAAGTAGCTCTGCTCTTCACCTTCTACCTCTTCTTCTTCGCCTAACTGTCCTTTCCACTCTGAACGCGATGACTTCAACAGTTACTGAACTCCATTGAGGGTTTCATGTGTCATCAAAGCGACGGTCAGCCAATCAAATTCCAAGTACACTGCTCGAGTTAGCCAATGAAATCGTACATGGAGGCGGACGTTTCACAGCATATGGCTGTGGATGTAATGGATGAAGCATTACGTCACGTGACCCACTGGTTTCTGAAGGTTTTGAAGTCCATTTTCCTTCTAGTCATGTTGCTCAGCATGCCAACGGTAACACGCCCACCACATGTCAATCAAAGTTAGCTTTGCTCCCAGCTCCTCCAGCTGAACCCCGCTGACATGTCTGCAGAGCGACCAGCAGACGTTTACAGCTGAATATACAATTTAACAAGTCAAAATGACCGGGTTCCTACAAACCCAGGGATGGTTGCGTCGCGACGGGCGGTACCCTTGTGTGATGCAGGCGAACGGCTGCATGTAGTGGACACCAACTGTAAGGTCCCAGCTGATTTCTTTCCTTCTTGGGATTATGGTAACACACAAGTAAATATAGACAGGTCTGCATATCGTCTCGTCTCTTGTCCCATAAAAAGTGAAATGGTTTAATATGTGAGGTGAAGTTGTAAAATCTGCTTCTGCGTAACCTTCAGCAGTCGTTCTGTCACGTTTCGGTCTGTGAAGTACTCATAAATGTCACTATCAGAACCTCTGGATCACGTGGGTCATGTGTTTGAGGACATTTCTGGGCAGTTGTGGTGTAACAGGGTGTGTTTGTCTCTGGCCCTTTCCTCGCTCCTCCAGGCCAGACGATGAGGTCATAACGACTTGTTATCACTGATAAGCGACAGTTTGGCCTCATAAACACTCCAGAGAGGCTCTTGACTGAATAACGATGGACAGCCAGGCCAGAAGGCGGGTTCTTTTTCCTTTTTATGACTCTGTTCCACACATGAGTGACATCTTTCTTCATGTCCACCGCTCACATCGGTACAGTTGGTGAGTTGTTGGATTGCCTGGTTTGGTGCGGTTCATTCCACTTTAATGGCTCAACTGGACACCTGAGGAGCTATTTTGTCATCTCTGTGTGCATTCTTATCGTTGCCAGGTCAGGTTAAAGTTGCCAGTTCACAGTTTTTCCAGTTGCAGCTTCTGACTCACCACTGATGTCCTTATTAAGTCTTCCTGTCCTGTCAGCTGCAGCCTTGCTGTTGATAGCTACCTCGTTAACCTCAGTATTTCCTGCCACACATCATACGGTCTTCGTTTTTCTCCTCTGGACATGAGGTCGTTGGTTAATCGCACGCCTGTGATTGTCCATCCTCCTTTTCTGTCTGTCTGTGGCTGAGCTCTGGCCTGTCCCTGCTGATGTTTCCATCTTGGCGTCCTGAGGTATCGCTCAGGGCCGTTAGCAGGGCAAAGATCCAAGTCCGACATACATCCTCGCCTGAAGAGTGAAGTAAACTCCTGGAGCTTTTAAAGCTGATTCTCAGCATTCATTCAAGCAAGGAAAACAACACCTCCAGCATGAGAAGCAGCGCTGCACACATGTTGCTGGTTCTGGTAGGGATAACCAGTACATTAAAGAGTTTGGACCTGAATTTAAATGAGACAGATTCCCACCAGTTCAATGAAGTTCTGTGGTATTGACATTTTTATCTACAAAATGCTCAACAGGACAGGGTATGTATGCAGCAGAAGCATGCATGGATGAGGTGGGAGAGCCCGATGGAGAGGAAGCTCTCGTTGATCAAGATCTGGTTGGCAGAACCACAGTGAGTCAAGTCCTTGGTCCAGGCCATCTGTGATATTCTGGCAAGTCTATCAACGCTCCACATCTGGGGCATCTGGGGCATCTGGGGCATCTGGGGCATCTGGGGCATCTGGGGCATCTGGGGCATCTGGGGCATCTGGGGCATCTGGGGCATCTGGGGCATATGTCCATGTGCTCTGAGAGAGGTTCCTTAAAGAACAATGTTAGCAGTTTCCAGTCTGGACAACCCAGGGTCACCCGAGGGAAGATGGATAATGTTGAAAGACTTAAAACACTTGATGACCTCAGGAACATCACTGAAGATGAGTCCCAGCACATCTTAGGGTGAATGTTTGACACTTTGCTCATTAGAAAATGCTTTCATCTGTTTTATCTGCAGTTGCAGCTTTTTGGTTCTGTGGCATGACGTTCTGCGTGTTTTGTGTTAATTCCTTCACACACTGCAGTGATATTACCGCAGGTCCTCATACAGATCTTTGTGGTACTCCTGTGGGAGCAGGGGGCTGCCCCCCTTTTCCAGCACCCAGGGAGGAGCTGGGGAGGTCACAGGCTTCTTGACAAAGAGGCGATCTTCTGTCCATCTTTGCTCCTCACAGACTCAGCATTTTGTGATACTGCTGCTGGGCCAGTCACCTGAAGACGTCACTAAACTGTGCAGAGTAAACCTTTTCTTTTAGACTGTGTAAAAATGGATAAATCTCGGTCTTTTCCTGTTACTTTCACTTCCTGTGGTGAACTCCCGCCTGCTGGTGTCCATCTGAGTCTTCCACTGAAACATCTGCAAAGGAAGAAAAGCAGATGTAAAAGTGCTCCAGTCCGGCCGGTCCGGCCTTCTGTTCTCCTTCAGGGTTGACTTGACAGCCCGTCCTGAAAGCGTCACCACCAACCTCCGTGTGTGAGTGTGTGTTTGTGTGTGGTTGTGTGTGTGTTCACAGATAATTCAGCTTCTGGACTCAGGTTTCGTTGACCTGTGGTGACCTTATTTGGGGTCGCAGAGAGGTTGGTTCAAGAGATTCTTGACATTTCTCTCTGCATCACCTGACCCAGCATGTAACCACGGTGATGTGTGTGTGTACGAACACACACATTATCGTGTGTGTGTTCGTACACACACACACACACATTTCTTTAATTTATGTGGGTTATTGTTTCTCATCGTCTCGCTGTGGGGACAGCAGAGGCGGTTTTCCATCGACACCATTAACAACACGGTAAATAATCCAGCAAATATTCCAGACAACAGATTTCAAAATGCCAGAATAAAACAAAGTTAATATAAAGAAAAGAGCTTATTAGAAATCTTCATTTACAACAGGAGATTAAGACCCTCAAACAAATGAAAACTATAACATTCATCTCTATTTCTAATGCAAAACCGTTACAAATGATGGTTTTAGAACAATAGACCGTCAAGAGTTTTTCAAATATCAGTTTACAGTAATACAGGATAATTTTCTGTTAGTATCATCCAGCTTTCACGGCTCTTCCTGAAGTAACGTTGGACTCCCGTCCTGGTTGTCTTTAAAGACCTCGTCCCTTTCTGGCACTTTGTGACAACAACGATGAACCAGATCACGGAGCTGCAGCTGGCAGCCGAACCACGACAACCCGCTGGACCCAGAAACGACCAAACCAGCCGCCTTAAACCTCCACCATTCCACGCGCTGCGTCTGAGCCCACCAGAAACACCGGAGCGATTCCGAACTGTGCCAGGGTCCCTTATATCCCACCAGGAGCGTTTCAGAACCACAGCGCTTCACAGGTCTTCTATGACTGTTCCCTCAAAGGTTATATTTACTACTTTATCAGTCATGCGACTTATAAAACGACAGCCGGGTGGCCTGAAAACTGGATATGTGACAGATTAAGGCAATTTTGAACCTTTGAAGACAGGACAAGCGGAATATGGGACCTTTAAGGAAGCACATTTAGGGTCGTTGAGACCCTACAGTCATGAAAACAAAGTAGATCCTCTTCCACCAGCGAGGTTTTACGTCTCAGGACATAAGAATTGATTGTGATCGTGACACACAACCTACCTGCAGACCTGCTGACACACGTTAGAGTGTGTGTGTGTGTGTGTGTGTGTGTGTGTGTGTGTGTGTGTGTGTGTGTGTGTGTGTGTGTGTGTGTGTGTGTGTGTGTGTGTGTGTGTGTGTGTGTGTGTGTGTGTGAGAGATCACTGGGAGCACAGAGAGGTCAGCCTGTCACCGCTGAGTGGGTTATCTGAGATGGTTGGGTGTGTGGGGGGGTGACAGTGAGGGAGGTGTCAGCAAACGGGGTCATGAAGAAGCAGAGGAGAAGGTATCTGCTCAGTTTGAGTCAAATTTCTGTTTTTGCTGCGTGATGAGCTGTGGCAGAGATGCAGCACGGTGGTGACATGTGGACTTCTACGTTTGTATTGACAATGTTCAGGCTGCTTTTACCACAAGATTCAATTTTACAACTGTTTCTGAAACACTTAGAACGGTCATGGTAAATATGTTCACCAGATGTCCTAAATCCACGGAGGACAGTGTGTATGTCCGCAAATTAAAAATAAATAATAATAACAGCTGAATTGGTTTTAATGGCCATCAGAGCAGCACTGCCAGAGTGAAACAGAACGTCTATGTCACTTTACCTCCAGGAGACAAGAATCTTCTGCATAATTCCACTGAAATTAATCAACATCTCTGCTCTGACAGATGCGAGACATCCAGTAAGACTCCGGGTCATTTACTCAACAAAGAGACACGTTTCTCCCCTTCAATGAATTTTTACTCTAGTGTTTTATCGTGAACTGAGGCGAGTTTTGCATAGGAATGTTGTCCTATTCTGAGGTGATACAGGATCGGAGCTGCTGAAAAGTCCTGGATCTTCGCTGTCCTGTTTTTTCTTTAATTGGTGCTCCAGATGTTTCCAGTCTGTGAAAGATGTGGACTGCAGGCAGACCAGTTCAGCACCTGGACTCTTCTACTGTGAAGCTGTGCTTTTACAGTAGATGCAGTTTTTTGTTCAGCATTGTCTTGCTGAAAGATACAAGACCTTCCCTGAAGAAGCAGATGATGCTCTTCAACCTGTATAAACCTCATGGCATTGACATTTCCTTCCCAGATGCTCCAAACGATCATTAGTCCAGAAACATTGTAGTGTTCCTGGATCATGTTAATACACGTCCTTCTCTTTGATGGGGGAGTTTCAACCCGTATTTGTGGCTGGAACAGTGAACTAAGCGCTCGGACAGAGATTTCTGGAGCTTTCCTGAGTCCATGGACTGGTTTCATTCCACAGTCATGTCTGTTTTTAACGCAGCACTGCACCGAGGACCCAAAATCACGTGTCCAACTGAGATTTCCAGTCCTTCCCCATCGCACAACGCTTGTCCTGCTTCTCAGAATCTTCTGATGCATTGACATTTTTCTTGGATTGGTAAACTTGTGTCCGTCTTAACTGCATCTCGAAGATGATAGTTTTCAACCTAGTCATGTCCCTGACTTGCTAATAATTTGCCTAAATACGTGTAGATTTTCTTCTCCTTTCCTTTTTAAGAGCCACTTATTTTCCAGCCCTTTATGGTTTCTTTAAAATGGACGGCTCTCATCAGCGTCCACACTGTTGTTGATGCCAAGCAGACCTGGCAGCATGACACGACCCTCCTGCAGGAGTCTGAAGTCGCCCCGAGGCAGGTGAGCCCCACGGTGCAGCTCGTCCACGGGGCCCTGCAGCCTCGCTTCATCCGTCACCATGCTGACATGTTCCTGCTGTCTGCCTGAGGACACGACCGCGGACACAGCAGGCTGTTGTACTCCCACGCAGCGCCTTGTGGTCAAACCGACAACCCTGTTCAGCCTGAACACCGACTCATTCTCTTCTTCAGCTGCAGGTGAAGAAAGCTGCAACAGAACAGCCGTTGTTTTCGAGAAGATCGATATATTTGAGCTATGCTGAAACTTGGAGATGTTTCCACAGTTGAAAAAAGATGTTGGGTGGATTAAGCTCCTCAGACAGTGTCAGAGTCAATGTTGAAAAAGAAATCAGGTTTGATGCCACAAATCTGCAACTCACTGAGAACTGGCCTTGAAAACGCTGGAAAAAATGTTGGCAGTTTAAGTTTCCTGTGTTCTGCAAAGACGTCCTCTGGCAGGACGGTGCTGCAGCTGTAGAACGTACACGTTTATAACAATCTTTTACTTTTAAATGTATTTCACATAACAACACCCATGCGTTGTTAACGGTGAATTACGTTAAAACAGACCTGCCTCGCCGACTTCGCCCTTCCTTCATTTTTCATCAGGTCCACACCATCTAGTAACCCTTGAACATCTGATCCGTCCATCAGTGATCTACAGTGTGTGTGTGTGTGTGTGTGTGTGTGTGTGTGTGTGTGTGTGTGTGTGTTTGAATCACAAACAGATGTTACTTGCTGTGAGACAACACTGCCAGGCAGAACCGGGAAGAGACAGAACCGAAGGAGAGAAAACTCTTGATACATCCGTGAGAAGATCATCTCATTGTGTCTGATTGTGTCTCATTGTGTCTCATTGTGTCGTCACACTGAACCGATCAGAGTGTGAACCAAGTTAGTCGAAAAATTGTGATGGGTTATTTCTGGCAGTGTAGGGTTTCCATGGTGAGGTAAAGTACAACGTTCTGTCTGATTTTGACATAAAACACATGAAACTTTGTCTCAAACTGCAGTTTTGGGAGAAACTGAAAACTCAGGGAAAGTGAAACTCCCATTACAGGTTATTGCAGTGGTGAAAGCCACAAGGCGTTCCTGCACACTGTGACAGTTGTATTTCAGGTTCCAGGTGTGTACTTACGTTTCTGCTCGTGTTTATTGGTGGAGCAGTTGGAAAAACATATTTTTAGTTGGAGCAAACGAACTGTCAGCGTGTTGCATCAGACAGTGACACGTGACATCGTGGCGGTGACTCTGACTAAACTCCCTTCAGGGATTAATAAAGTATTTTGAACTGAAATGACCTGAAAGGGGAGATGTTTTGATGATAAACGGAGGTCTGTATGGGAAATCTCCGGGATCTGGGGCAGGTTGAAATTTTTGGTGAAAATTCAGCTCCTTCTTCACAGCTAAATGTCAGTTACACTTTTGCTCTGAAAATTCCAGTTCTTTCTGATGAATCACTGCATTTTGTTTCTCTTGAAATGATATGAAATAGGTCCAAGATAAGTTATAGCAGACATACGGTTGTTTTGTACAGTAGTCATGTTGTTTACTTCCAGTAGAGTTAAGATCCCAACTCTACATCCAGGATCCCAGCTCACTTACATATATGCAGAGTGGAATCCTGATGTCAAACGTCAGCATCGGACAGTCTTCTTGAAGAGTTAAAGACAATAGTGACCCCCAACACTCCCTGCTGCCTGTAGGGGGAGCCAAAGTGCGCAACGTTAAATCCTCTGTGCTGGTTTAAACCCAGCTATGTCTGTAAACTGGTCACAAATGTAAAAGTATTTTTGTTAGGGACCAAATTTACCTGAAACAAAGCAACTCTGACTTACCGAATATGTTTTTGCAGAAAATAACGATAACGTTAGGGCAGAGGACAACAGAGCAACGTCAGAATAAAGATCTGTTTAAATCCTCTGACATGACTCAGAAGTGTCATTCCTCTACTGACCACTAGGGTCTGGATTCAACCCTGCAGTTACTCTACTGACCACTAGGGTCTAGATTCAGACCTGCAGCTTCTCTACCGGCCACTAGGGTCTAGATTCAGACCTCCAGTTCTTCTACTGGCCACAAGGGTCTGTATTCAGACCTGCAATTTTCACTACCGACCACCGGGGTCTAGATCCAGACCCGCAGCTCCTTTACCGACCACCGGGGTCTAAATCCAGACCCGCAGCTCCTTTACCGACCACCGGGGTCTAAATCCAGACCTGCAGTTCCTTTACTGACCACCGGGGTCTAGATCCAGACCCGCAGCTCCTTTACCGACCACCGGGGTCTAGATCCAGACCTGCAGTTCCTCAGCTGTCTAACCAGGGTTAGGTTAAACCAGGTCCTATCAAGATGCATGACCTACAGCCCAGAAACCCGGGTTTCCAAAGCGTAAGTGTGTGGATGATGCCACCGAGGGTTTGTCCAGTTCTTTGTAAACGGTCTGATATTTGCACTACTTTGCAGCATGTTCATTGTTTGCTTTTGTTATGACGGTTTGTGTCACATCTCCAACTATTTGATGATCTTCATTTGTTTTTATTCACTGGTGTTTTGTCTATTTGCTTGTGTTTTTGCAACCTGCAGTGCACTAAGCTCTCCTGGCCAGCATAATTTTGGGATATTAGACCTTAAGGGGACCTTACATCATTCTTGGCTGGTCAGAGATGTTTTTTAGGCATTTTGTAACGAATGGAGGATGATGTCTTTATACAGATAGCTACACTACTCATGTGTGTGTCATGTAAATGAGGTTTCCAGGATTATGAAACGTCTGCAAGCATCTTCAGTCCTGTCACTGAGCAGGTGGCCAGTCCAGTAACATCTGCCTTTCCCTCTGTCTCTCTCACGCACACACACACACACACACACACACACACACACACACAGCCAACATCTGTCAGAAAGGATGCTCCTCTCATTTGGCTTCTCTGTTTCTGTGTGTTTGTTGACGTGAGATGATTTCAGAAGGAGGAGGTCGCAGACGTGTACTGGTGTGTTTGCTGGGAGGTGAGGGGTTTACAAGTAATTCATGAGGAGGATTGAAGGTCAGCAGCAAGAAAAAAAAAACAGAGGAAAAGGGAGAAGACAGGAGATGGGAAGAGGAGAAGATAGAAAACACAGATGAACTCCAATTTGTGAAATTCAGTAATGCTGTTTCCAAATAATCCCCACTGGACCATTTTCTCAGCGTTCCCGAGGAACACGGAGGAACTGAAAACCTGTGTGGAAAAGAAAAGGAAATGGAAGAAAATGAGCGGGAGGTGGGATGAGGATGGTACATCAGCAGGAGAGAGAACCTGGAGCAGGAGGGACACCTTTGTGTTGAGTAATCCAGAGTGACAGTTCATTTAACTGACTTGATCCGATCAGGACCAAAGACAGACTAATCACAGGTCCAAAATGCTTGAATAGATCCACCTTAACAGGAACACCAGCAGCAGCGGGACGTTCTCCAGCTGAACGGGTAACCAGGGTACCGGCCACATGATGCAGACCAGGAGGCTGAGGAGCACTGGGGCTGACCATCAATAATCTGCATGTAATTAAATAATAATAATAAAGATAACTGTAAATAAGAATGAACTGCAGTTCTCGTTTGAATGGTGGTTATCGTCACTCGGGCTCTGGCTGATGGAGATGCCAAACACATTTCATTAGGAGAGACAAGGATGATGCAATGATCTGGCATGCTTGAGCAGATCTGGGACCTGTGCTGACGTTACGTCTTGAAAATCTCTCAGATGTTGTGTGTTTGTTTTGTTCTTCTTATCCTAAAAGAGAAGTACATAAACTTATCAAATATGTTCTCTGGCATAATAATGAAACCTGAATCCAGCATCATGTTTAAGGGCTACAAAACAGTAACCAGCCAGTTTGAATGTTCAAATCAAAGTGGACCTTTCTGGATGACTGCTGAACGGTGGACGCAGACGAGGAAGATGGACGGAGCTGAAGTGGAGGATGAGGAAGACAGAATGTGAGGAAGGACAATCGCATGCCAATAAATTTACACTCACAATTAACACTGAGCCTGCAAGGCCATCGTGTGTGTGTGTGTGTGTGTGTGTGTGTGTGTGTGTGTGTGTGTGTGTGTGTGTGTGTGTGTGTGTGTGTGTGTGTGTGTGTGCGTGTGTGTGTGTGTGTGTGCGTGGACCTGTGGATTGATGTGTGGTCAAATCAAAGAGGAAGGCTGGTGGATTGCGGTTGAGTGGAGCTTAATTTACATGCTAATGTGAGTTTGTTGCATGTGTGTGTGTGTGTGAGAGGTGAGTTGACTTCACACACACACACACACACACACACACACACACACACACACACACACACACACACACACACACACACACACACACTCAGACAGATCGAAACATGAAACTGAGCAGAGATTCTGACAGTTTTTGTGATTTTTTTTTGTTTCCAGCATCTTTGTTTGACTTTCTCAGCCTTCATCATTTTCATTTGTCATGATGAGAAAGACCCCGTGACCCTGCAAAGGATAAAACGGGTATAGAAATTGGATGGACGGACAATGACAAAGAGCGGTCTGTGGTTTATGGTGTTATTATTATATTAGTTACATCCTTCTTGTGTGAAGAGGTCAGCAGCATGACCTTCTCCATGTTCATAAACATGGAAACAAGAAACGAAAATGTAGAAATGATTTATACTGTGGCCAGGAAAAGTTTGTGAACCCGTTGAAACTAACTGTGTCCCATGCTGGACCTCGTCCATGAGGAGGACGTCAGCTGAAGCTCGTGTGTTTCGGCGTCGTTCGTAGTTCTGAACCACGTCTGAGCAGAGCGCCGCCGTCAACGCGACGCCTTATAGATATCACGGCCAGGCTTTACCGGTAATGCCTGAGTGGACTGTCATTGTCACTATACACAGGTAACGCTCCATGTCCTCAGGTGGAGCTGCAGGTGGACGAGGCCCCTTCACACCTGCGGATGTGGTTGTTCCTGGTTGGATTCATGATTACTGAGCAGCAGAGCATCAACACATACAACAAAATCAGTCTTAGCAGCTTCCAGGAATCCAGAGTGGGTTCTTGGTAAAGAGGTGATTTATATGCAAATCTGTTTATAGATTTCATAAATAGACGTGTTGCCATTTAGGTCTGTATTCAAGACTATAAACTCAAGACAGCAGCTAAGTTGCTAAAATGTTGCAAAAGTTGACATGAATAATAACGAGGATCACAACTGCAGAACTGTGTTGCTTTATATGATTTTACCTAATGAGGAATATAGGTCTAAATCCAGACCCTCGAGACCGGTAGAGAAGCTGCAGGTCTAAATCCAGACCCTCGAGACCGGTAGAGGAGCTGCAGGTCTAAATCCAGACCCTCGAGACCGGTAGAGGAGCTGCAGGTCTAAATCCAGACCCTCGAGACCGGTAGAGGAGCTGCAGGTCTAAATCCAGACCCTCGAGACCGGTAGAGGAGCTGCAGGTCTGGATCCAGACCCTCGCGACCGGTAGAGGAGCTGCAGGTCTAAATCCAGACCCTCGAGACCAGTAGAGGAGCTGCAGGTCTAAATCCAGACCCTCGAGACCGGTAGAGGAGCTGCAGGTCTGGATCCAGACCCTCGAGACCGGTAGAGGAGCTGCAGGTCTGGATCCAGACCCTCGCGACCGGTAGAGGAGCTGCAGGTCTAAATCCAGACCCTCGAGACCGGTAGAGGAGCTGCAGGTCTAAATCCAGACCCTCGAGACCAGTAGAGGAGCTGCAGGTCTAAATCCAGACCCTCGAGACCGGTAGAGGAGCTGCAGGTCTAAATCCAGACCCTCGAGATCGGTAGAGAAGCTGCAGGTCTAAATCCAGACCCTCGAGACCGGTAGAGAAGCTGCAGGTCTAAATCCAGACCCTCGAGACCGGTAGAGGAGCTGCAGGTCTGGATCCAGACCCTCGCAACCGGTAGAGGAGCTGCAGGTCTAAATCCAGACCCTCGAGACCGGTAGAGGAGCTGCAGGTCTGGATCCAGACCCTCGCAACCGGTAGAGGAGCTGCAGGTCTAAATCCAGACCCTCGAGACCGGTAGAGGAGCTGCAGGTCTAAATCCAGACCCTCGAGACCAGTAGAGGAGCTGCAGGTCTAAATCCAGACCCTCGAGACCGGTAGAGGAGCTGCAGGTCTAAATCCAGACCCTCGAGACCGGTAGAGGAGCTGCAGGTCTAAATCCAGACCCTCGAGACCAGTAGAGGAGCTGCAGGTCTAAATCCAGACCCTCGAGACCGGTAGAGGAGCTGCAGGTCTAAATCCAGACCCTCGAGATCGGTAGAGAAGCTGCAGGTCTAAATCCAGACCCTCGAGACCGGTAGAGAAGCTGCAGGTCTAAATCCAGACCCTCGAGACCGGTAGAGGAGCTGCAGGTCTGGATCCAGACCCTCGCGACCGGTAGAGGAGCTGCAGGTCTAAATCCAGACCCTCGAGACCGGTAGAGGAGCTGCAGGTCTGGATCCAGACCCTCGAGACCGGTAGAGGAGCTGCAGGTCTAAATCCAGACCCTCGAGACCGGTAGAGGAGCTGCAGGTCTAAATCCAGACCCTCGAGACCGGTAGAGGAGCTGCAGGTCTGGATCCAGACCCTCGCGACCGGTAGAGGAGCTGCAGGTCTAAATCCAGACCCTCAAGATCGGTAGAGAAGCTGCAGGTCTAAATCCAGACCCTCGAGACCGGTAGAGGAGCTGCAGGTCTGGATCCAGACCCTCGCGACCGGTAGAGGAGCTGCAGGTCTAAATCCAGACCCTCGAGACCAGTAGAGGAGCTGCAGGTCTGGATCCAGACCCTCGCGACCGGTAGAGGAGCTGCAGGTCTAAATCCAGACCCTCGAGACCGGTAGAGGAGCTGCAGGTCTAAATCCAGACCCTCGAGATCGGTAGAGGAGCTGCAGGTCTGGATCCAGACCCTCAAGACCGGTAGAGGAGCTGAAGGTCTGGATCCAGACCCTCGCGACCGGTAGAGGAGCTGCAGGTCTGGATCCAGACCCTCGAGACCGGTAGAGGAGCTGCAGGTCTGGATCCAGACCCTCGAGACCGGTAGAGGAGCTGCAGGTCTGGATCCAGACCCTCAAGACCGGTAGAGGAGCTGCAGATCTGGATCCAGACCCTCAAGACCGTTAGAGGAGGTGCAGGTCTAAATCCAGACCCTCACGACCGGTAGAGGAGCTGCAGGTCCGAAATCAGACCCTCGAGACTGGTAGAGGAGCTGCAGGTCTGGATCCAGACACTTGAGACCGGTAGAGGAGCTGCAGGTCTGGATCCAGACCCTCAAGACCGGTAGAGGAGCTGCAGGTCTGGATCCAGACCCTCGCGACCGGTAGAGGAGCTGCAGGTCTAAATCCAGACCCTCGAGACCAGTAGAGGAGCTGCAGGTCTGGATCCAGACCCTCGAGACCGGTAGAGGAGCTGCAGGTCTGGATCCAGACCCTCAAGACCGGTAGAGGAGCTGCAGATCTGGATCCAGACCCTCAAGACCGTTAGAGGAGGTGCAGGTCTAAATCCAGACCCTCGAGACCAGTAGAGGAGCTGCAGGTCTGGATCCAGACCCTCGCGACCGGTAGAGGAGCTGCAGGTCTAAATCCAGACCCTCGAGACCAGTAGAGGAGCTGCAGGTCTGGATCCAGACCCTCGCGACCGGTAGAGGAGCTGCAGGTCTAAATCCAGACCCTCGAGACCATTAGAGGAGCTGCAGGTCTGGATCCAGACCCTCGAGACTGGTAGAGGAGCTGCAGGTCTGGATCCAGACCCTCAAGACCGGTAGAGGAGCTGCAGGTCTGGATCCAGACCCTCGAGACCGGTAGAGGAGCTGCAGGTCTGGATCCAGACCCTCGCGACCGGTAGAGGAGCTGCAGGTCTGGATCCAGACCCTCGAGACCGGTAGAGGAGCTGCAGGTCTGGATCCAGACCCTCGAGACCGGTAGAGGAGCTGCAGGTCTGGATCCAGACCCTCAAGACCGGTAGAGGAGCTGCAGATCTGGATCCAGACCCTCAAGACCGTTAGAGGAGGTGCAGGTCTAAATCCAGACCCTCACGACCGGTAGAGGAGCTGCAGGTCCGAAATCAGACCCTCGAGACTGGTAGAGGAGCTGCAGGTCTGGATCCAGACACTTGAGACCGGTAGAGGAGCTGCAGGTCTGGATCCAGACCCTCAAGACCGGTAGAGGAGGTGCAGGTCTAAATCCAGACCCTCACGACCGGTAGAGGAGCTGCAGGTCCGAAATCAGACCCTCGAGACCGGTAGAGGAGCTGAAGGTCTGGATCCAGACCCTCGTGACCGGTAGAGGAGCTGCAGGTCTGGATCCAGACCCTCGTGACCGGTAGAGGAGCTGCAGGTCTGGATTCAGACCCTCGCGACCGGTAGAGGAGCTGCAGGTCTGGATCCAGACCCTCGAGACCGGTAGAGGAGCTGAAGGTCTGGATCCAGACCCTGGTGTTCAGTGGAGGAGCTGCAGGTCTGGATCCAGACATTCGAAAGTGGTAGAGGAGCTGCAGGTCTGGATCCAGACCCTCGTGACCGGTAGAGGAGCTGCAGGTCTGGATTCAGTCCCTCACGACCGGTAGAGAAGCTGCAGGTCTGGATCCAGACCCTCGCGACCGGTAGAGTAGCTGCAGGTCTGGATCCAGACCCTCGCGACCGGTAGAGGAGCTGCAGGTCTGGATCCAGACCTTCGCGACCGGTAGAGGAGCTGCAGGTCTGGATCCAGACCCTCGAGACCGGTAGAGGAGCTGAAGGTCTGGATCCAGACCCTCGCGACCGGTAGAGGAGCTGCAGGTCTGGATTTAGACCTTCGCGACCGGTAGAGGAGCTGCAGGTCTGGATCCAGACACTCGAAACCGGTAGAGGAGCTGCAGGTCTGGATCCAGACACTCGAAACCGGTAGAGGAGCTGCAGGTCTGGATCCAGACACTCAAAACCGGTAGAGGAGCTGCAGGTATGTATCCAGACACTCGAAACCGGTAGAGGAGCTGCAGGTATGGATCCAGACCCTCGCGACCGGTAGAGTAGCTGCAGGTCTGGATTCAGACCCTTAAGACCGGTAGAGGAGCTGCAGGTCTGGATCCAGACCCTCGTGACCGGTAGAAGAGCTGCAGGTCTGGATTCAGACCCTCGCGACCGGTAGAGGAGCTGCAGGTCTGGATCCAGACCCTCGAGACCGGTAGAGGAGCTGAAGGTCTGGATCCAGACCCTGGTGTTCAGTGGAGGAGCTGCAGGTCTGGATCCAGACTCTGGTGTTCAGTGGAGGAGCTGCAGGTCTGGATCCACACACTCGAAACCGGTAGAGGAGCTGCAGGTGTGGATCCAGACCCTCGTGACCGGTAGAGGAGCTGCAGGTCTGGTTCCAGACCCTGGTGTTCTGTGGAGGAGCATCCCAGTCTTTTCCCAGTCTTCTCCCAGGAAGACTCTTTTCTCCTCCCATGCTCAGAACCATCATCCTGCTGCGCCACACAACAGGATTCAGTGCTGTTTCTGGATTCAGACCAACAACCTCCCTCTGTGCAGTAAATCATGTGGCAGAATCAGGAAACCTTATTTCAGCTTGTTCAAGTCAAAAACTTTGAACTAAACTGATGAAGAATAATTTTAAACAGAGAGAATAAGCGATGGTGCTGAATTCACTGTTTCCATGGCAACCATCACCCATTCCCATCAACCCCCACAGCCCCCATTTACAGTTGGATCCAGGTTGCGACCCGGCCAGTGATGCAACCATGGCAACCAGGCAGCTACAGTTTACACAGACACAAGGACAAAGACGGATATAATCAGATCAGCTTTAATGGTGATTGCAGTCGTTACCGGAGATCTGGAAGTCAGCTTTCCTTTCCCCATACATGACCTTCACTTCACATGTATCTGTAACTGTTGGAGCATCATCCATAATGAAAGAAAACAAGCTGGAATAAATTATTGTGGTATTAATATGCTGCAAAAGTATGAAGAAGAAACACATTTCAGTGTAGTTTAAAACAGCTTCAACTCTGAGCTAAGATTTCATTATTTATTTTAATCAAGTTTATACAAATCTGTGGCGGAGTATGAAGTATAAAACGTTGAACCAAATAAGGTGGCCGTTACAATAAGATTTTTTTTTTTAATTAATGTTTTTGGTCAGGACTGGGACAGTAGTTCAAGACAGAAACTAATGCTGCGTGTCTTAATGTGAAACCAGAGTCAGTTTCGTTGGTCTGTAGAGGACCAGGACGCATACGACGACTTTCATGCCGATGGCTGTTGCACAAAACCACAAAAGGTATCTTTTTTCCAGAGATGGCATCTCTTCGTTTTTGTATTCAGTTGGAGACGCAGTCGATCTCGATGAAGGCCCCATTTGCCGTGTGGTTCCTGCTGCCTGCCGTCAGTAACTGTCAAAGACTTGAAACAAGACAACTGGACGACTACATCTTCAATAACAAAAGAAAATGAAGTCCAGCTGCCTTGTTTCCAGTCGCTGGAGTTTCCAGGACCTGGAATAATGAGAGCCTGCCAGTATATCTGGCAGTAAAGCTGCGGCACACATCTTCCTCACCATCCCCGGTCACAGACGAACACTGCTGCTGCAGTCACAGGAGGTTAACACGTGCTGGGCTACAGCTTCCCCTGATGTGACTAGTGCCCTGGACTACCCATGTCCATGAAAACATCCTTCAGAAATGCATGAAGCAGACCTGGCTGCAGAGATCCTTCTAGAGCAGTGGTCTTCAGCCCTGGTCCTCCAGATCTACTGTCCTGCGTGTTTTGTGTTCACTCCATGTCACTGTGTCATCAACAGAGATGAGCAGACCTTGAAGACGTGCAGTTCACAATCATTAATTAGAATCAGGTGAGCTGATGCAGGGAAACATCTAAGGACATCTGAAGGACCAGGGTTGAAGACCACTGCTCTAAAGCATCGGTGGTCAGCTCAGACTGATTCACAGTCGCTGTCACCAACATCTTTTAATTCTATTCATACGACTACCTTAATAGGCAAGTTCATCTATATTATTAAAAACAGTGAAGAAGTACTTTATGTTTAGGATAGTGCTATTTCTTCAGAAGTAAAGTAGTCAAAGGCTCCTGACCTCACTTTGATGAATATCACCGAGAGAAAGAAGTTATTTTACAAAGAGACGACTCCACCGTCAGTCTGTCCACTGCTCTCTGCCACATTGATTCTTTAAGTTTATTAATAACTGCTGGATTGTCTTGTTTTTACACGTCAGCCGTTTCCGTCTTCGCGCCTGAATCGATAAATCTTCTCACCTCTCGGGCTGCGTTACACCTCCGCTCCTCCTGCCCTCCCTTCGTCCAGATGAACTCCAGCGCATGATCCGCGCTGTTCATCCTGATGGTGGGTTGGCTCAGCGCTGATATACATGGCGCTGACGTCGGTCACACCAGCACAACCGGATTCACACAGAGAGAAACCGAAGTTTGCTTCTTCATAGACAGATTTGAGTACAGTATGTCCTGAGTAGGACTCGGACAAACACTCGCTCAGAGGTTACAGATGTTCCCTCAGAAACGAATGGACTACCGGAGGTGTCTCATGAGACGTAAAGTCGTGAAGTCACATGTACCAGGATTAGTTACGCATCTCATCACTCATGTTTCTGCAACCAAATAAACCTGGACGAACCCAGTTATATACATGTTCAAAGAACATTTGGACATTAAACCAACCCTTAATCCTCTGATGACTCAGAAATGTCCTTCTAGTTCAGTGATTGTGTGGACAAGCATCCCTACCGACAAACTACGGTCATTTTAACGTTGATTGTGCACAGAAAGTGGATAAAAAGTTTGGTTTGTCCCAACAGTGTCTTAACTAACATCTTCTTCTGGTCTTTCTTCTGGAATTTAGATATTCAAATAGTCAAGTATCTGAAGCAGAATTAGTGGATTCTTTGGCATGAATAACTGCAGGTAGTCGACTTGTACGGGTTTATGACGACACAGCAGTGAATAGACGGAGACTCCCGCGTATTCCTGTTTGTACACAGACACAGTTAAAACGACCTCAGTTTGTCTGTAGGGACCCTATCAAAAACAAAACAAAAAAACCTGAAGGAATGACTTTTCCAAGTCTTGTCGGAGGATTAAAACAGATGTTGACTGTGACGCAGCTCCACTGGCTCCTGGACTGACCTTGGCATCATTTCGCTGCAAACACATCTTCTGTTCTGACTTAAAACGGCTTTGAATCACATTGTTTTGGTCCTTAACAAACATTTACAGTTCTGACAATTTAATAGATTACCTAGGACTGATTTAACTCAAAATAACTACTTGGAAGAATTGTTCTCTCAAATGTAATGGAGTTTATTTTTTAAAGCTCTCCTTTGTGCTGCTGTAAGTTTATCAGCTGGTCCGTTCTGTGGAAAAATGGGAACAGCATCCAAAAGCTTCAGATGCTTTGGAAGTGAGTCCATATGGCGCTCCAGCTTTCTGTTTTCTTCGGATTTACCCTTTTTTACATTTCTTTCTATATTTCATTGGAGACTGGCACAGAATGGATGGATGAACCAGGCATCGGATTTCAGCCGTTTACGGGCCTGCAGCCCTTCATGTAGATGAGTTCACTTCCACTCAGCCTCACCCTCCACCTCAGACACCACAGACCCCCCAGAGCTGTCGATGCTCTGCTGACGGAGACCTGGGATCAGAACTGGAGTCCTGTGAGAGGCGTTAAGCCTCCAACTCTGTGATAGCACTCAGGGAAGTCAAGAGGCTATCTGCTCTTCACTGTGACTCACATGAACCCTCCTCGTAGATCACAGCAGGCATCACATATCAGCAGCTGTGGACTCTGGAGGTGTCATAGAGAAATGTATTATTTATACTTAAGTTACGCCGGCTTAAAAGTCCAAGTTTATATCTGCTTTCTTAAACATGCAAGGTCACAAAGTTAACTAGAATGCTACATTGGGGTAAACACAGGTAAGAAAGAAGCATTTCAATGTTATCACCACCATCTGAAACGCTCCACTCAACTTTAATGCACAGCCATGCCCTACAGCCCGTTTCTATGGTAACAGAGTGATGGAGAGACTGAAAAACTGAAGGCAGGGTCACGGAGAGTGTGAGGAGGGGGAGGACGGAGGTTTGTCTGAGCAGATCTGTCAGTGGTCCCAGATCTGGTGTGTTTGTGTGTGTTTGTGTGTGTTGGTGTGTGTTTGTGTGTGTTTGCGCTGCAACAGTTTCTGTCAACTCCCACCATCAGTTTTCAATTAAGGGCATCACACGAGCATCATTACTCTAGATATCGTACAGTTGTCCTACAGCTGCAAAGCAGAGGGGAGCGGTTGTGATCAGTCTGCAGATGTTCCAGGATTAAAAATGATTAAAAATTAAAAATGATTTTCACTTCTGACACTTGTGAGGTGTAACAGCATCTGTGCGTAAGCAAAAAGACAGCCGGATAAAATAAATCACTCTGAGGCAAAGAGACATCTGACACTGTAAGATAAACGCAAACACATACACACACACCCACACACACACACACACACACACACACACACACACACACACACACACACACCGTCCAAAAACCTGACGCGCTGCACCGCCACCCGCTGGCGGTTGGCAGTAACAGCAGCTTCTGCTTCTTCAGATGAAGGGAATTCTCTTATTTAAGTTCTTACATGACCAAAATCACACAGTTTCATCTTTCTACATTTTTTTTTTTTTGTGAAAAGTTAAGTTTCATTGTAAACACAAGATGTTTCTTAAGTTTGGGGTGCCTTTAAAGAAAATATTCTGCTAAATAAATGAGTTAAATGATGGTTTAAGCTTGTAAGATGCTGAAAGCGCTTTGATTCTATGATCAGATCCTGCTTTTCCTCTGCAGCACTTCTTCATTTATGCATTTTTTAAAAACTGTAATGTCTTATATGGTAAAATATGACAACATAAGAATTTAAATGTTAAAATTAATTGTGGTGAAAAGAAATAAATGCAAACTCAACAAGTGTTTGGACAGACAGCAGGCGCTTGTATCTGCAGACGTTACAGCAAGTAAGTCTATTTCAGTGACTGTTTTTTTTATCTTCTGTTAAACATGCAAACGTTTATCCAGAGAAAACATTTTCTGTCCCTGGAGTAAACCCCTCATGTCCCCAGTTTTAGTAGTTTCAGCAGTTTCCGTTATTGTTTGGTTTCCATGATTCACATGAATCAGTCTAGTATTTTCCCAGTGGGAGGCTCATTCCTATTTCTGGATGGTGAACAGGGAGTTTTAAACATGACGTTAAAAACAGAAAAGAAAAACATTCATCAGAACATATCTCAGACAAACAAAATCATAGAACTGTTTTTTTTTTTTTCTTGCCGTGGTATTACTTATCAAACAAATATGAAGCCAAAGAGAAAAGCAAGTGGTAAGTACCCCATGATTCAGCAGGATGTTCTCTTTCAGCATCAGCTAAACAGTCCTGGACCATTGTTGCTGGATTTTTGGTGTCATGGTGCTTCAGATGTTTTCTACTAGTGAAAGATGTGGACTGCAGGTAGACCATGGTGAAGCCATGCTTTTCTGATGGATGCAGCATGTGGTTTTCCATTGACTTGTTGAAATATGCATGGTCTTCCCTGAAAGAGACGTTGTGAGGATGGGAGCAGATGATGCTATAAATCCTGAATGTACTATTCAGCACTGATGGAGCCTTTTCAGATGGTCCAGCTGCCACACCTTAGACACTAATGTAGCCCCAGACCATCAGAGATGCTTTTGAACTAAGCTGATAACAAGCTGAGTGGTTCCTCTCCTCTGTAGGCCTCCGTGGTTTCAAGAGGAATTTCAAATGTTGATTAATCCGAACAGTTTTCAACATTTCCTCAGACCATTTAACCTCCTAAGACCTGGCACACATATGTGGACGTCACACGTTTTGTTGTCTATGTCATAACAGTTGATTTCTTATCGGGGCCCAAAGCAACAAAAAAACAAAAAAAAAAAAAAAAGCTCGTAGGAGGTTAAATCAGCTTTGGCTCAGAGAAGACAGCAGCGTTTCTGAATGGTGAGGCTGTAAACTGGTGCATCTCCACCTTGGTTTCATCTGTTCAGAGGACATGCTCCAGACGTCCGCTGGTTTGTTCAGATGCAGTTTTGTAAACCTCAGTCATGCTTCCATATTCTTTTAAGTTAGCAGAGGTTTTCTCCTGGAAACTCTTCCAAACAAACCGCCCTTTGCTGATGTCTTTCCTTGTTGGCATTATGTTAACAGACAGTTGGATGACAAACTGCCAAAACATCTGCTTCACCATCACTATCAATGATGATGATCAGCTGATTGACCCTTGACTCCTTCAGGGGATTCCTTAGGGTTGCAACGTGGACAGGATCATTTAAAACGTGGTTCTTACCATTTCAGAGCCCCCAGCGTGAAGGTCAAGAGTTTCGATGGACTGGTTTTGGGAGTGGGTGGAATTTTCCAGAGCTCACTTCCAGACAGTAACCGGAGAGACGATCGCTGGGCATGTGCAGACTCACCCTGTCAGATCTGATGACTTCTAGTAAGATTATTAATACGCACTCACAAGCACAAATGTAATATAAAAAAGTGGAAATGTTTATTTAACAGCCTCTTAAGAACAAAGGTAAATGATTACACCCCTTCACCTGTCTCTGTAAGTTTTTATCCTCTCTTTCTCTGTCTCGTTCCATCTTTCAGCAGCATGTTAAAATGGTTGTAAGAGCTTGTTAACCTCTCAAACACACCAGCGTTCACCCCAAAACCACAGCGGCGGGGTGTGTGTCCTCCACTCCCTGTCCTCCTGTCATCACCTGCTGAGAAAATACTGCACATGAAGTCTTCCTCGCCTCCAACCTTGTCTGTGTGTTTGTGTTAGAGGCAGAAGAAAAGATGATTTCACATTAGTGTTTAACTAAAGCTTAACCACTCTCAGAGTGTGTATTTGTGTGTGTAGGTGTGTGTGTGGCTGTATGTGTGTTGTTGAGCAGATGTAAAAAGGCTGTTTCCTTGACAACGCTATAACCAAGAACAGCCAATGTCTGATAACAGCCAATCAGATTAGAAAGAATTACAGGTCACCTCCCTCTCAGAAGGATGGCCACGCCCCTTCTGGGTGTAAAGATGCAGAACAAGTGGCATGTATGCTTTTATATATGGCAAACATTAGCTGAATCATGCCAAAAAGCACATGAATTGACTGTCAGTGTCTGGTGGATGGTTTGAGGGCGAGAATAATGATCTTCACCAAGTCAACAGGTTTCCAGCAGATTCGCTGCTTGGATGTCTAAAGACACAAAGGACTTGGAGCAGAGGTGTTTCTTCCTGGTCCACTTCCGCATCCGGGTTCCCATCAAAGGTCCAGTCCTACGACTGCAGGCTGTTTTAATCATTAAGGAGAACTGCCTATGTAGTTAACTGTGAATTAAAGACATGGCGCTGTGGCTTTCACAGAGGTGGAACAGACAAACCTGCCTTCAGGTGAGCAGATGTGCTGCATCAGTATCGTCACTGGCATGTCTTATGAGGTAGTTTTTACTGTTTCTACTTTCCATTTCTCTTTAAATATCCTTCCCTCTGGATAAACTTGTCTTTTGTTGGACAACTTTGCTCCAAATCTATCACTCACCCGATGTTGTTACATGGGACCATTGGAGATATAAATGGGCCAAAAAATGGGCACCATATGAGCTGGTCTACTGGTTCTGTGTTGGTTCCATGTGAATTGCTCACCTGGGTTCACTTATGGGGTTGGACCGAGTGGGACCCAGATGAGACATCCAGTCTGAGTCCATCCATCACTCATACCTGAGCAGAACCAGTGTGAGTGTTCCCCTAGAAATGTTGACTGGACTAGTACAAAACTCTGGTAAAACGTGGTTTCATCTAGGATAGTAAATGTGGCGGGTTGTGTAGTTACGGTCCATGTATGTCCCTCAAACAGCACAGAACTGGGTTATATAACAAGTATCAAAACGTCTGTTCACACTCTCGTAGGCCAAATAAAAGATCTGGGGGCCGGACTTGGCCCGCAGGCCTAGAGTCTCCCATGTGTGACTTACAGCTGTATTTAAAGGGTGTACATTTAAAGGAAAAGCTGTGGGTCGTGTACAGACATGGAGGTTCTCAGAAACACTATCCAACTGTATTATTGCAAGTTTAATCGAATGATGATTAATCATGAACTTTCTACTTTTACTGTATTACTTTTGTCCTTTGTAACCCTGAAATCCACAAACATTGTCCAAGAACATTAAAAATATAAAAAGGAAAAACATCACTGAAACTTCCTTGATGCTAAAAATAAGATAAAATGTTTGGCAGGACATATGTAACAAGAGGTTTTGAAGAAGCAGAAGTGTTGAGTGTGACAGTCCACTGTAAAACAACGAGTAAAGCCGTGAGAACAGAGCAGAAATATCAGCCAAACCGTAGTTTTACTTGTGAAATGTCAAACTGAAGTCTCAGTGAGACCCACATTTCAGATGAAGCTTTTGTTATCGCTCTGATATTTGATGAGACGTTCAGGCCTGAAGGCTGGAGGCTGGGCTACCTCACAGGAGGCCCCTCCCACAACGCGCTGCTGTGACAACGCTTCAGTGAAGTAGAAATAAGATTGATTCTTGTTCTGTGTGTCATCTTGTATCAGCCTGAGGGTCCCCACCTGAGATCAATGAAAACACGCCAACACCGACCCGTGTGTGTGTGTGTGTGTGTGTGTGTGTGTGTGTGTGTGTGTGTGTGTGTGTGTGGTGTGTGTGTGTGTGTGTGTGTGTGTGTGTGTGTGTGTGTGTGTGAGAGAGAGAGAGAGAGGGAGAGAGAGAGAGAGAGAGAGAGAGAGAGAGAGAGAGAGAGAGAGAGAGAGAGAGAGAGAGAGAGATTAGAACAGAGCTGTAAATTTGATCTGGTACTGCTTTCTTTCAGTCCTGGGACAGAAAAATGAGACAGATTGATTCCTCCAAAAACTCCACCTTTGGCGATGGAAGACTTAAGGCTGACCCACACACACACACACACACACACACACACACACACACACACACACACCCTGCAGAGCCATCTGCCACGCTGCACTGCCCCCTGCAGTTCAACCTGAGGAACAGCACACTCAAACACACGCACACCCTCTCCTGACTGCAGGCTTTTCTGATGCGTCGGGCGGTGAAGTGCGAGTCTGTGCAGTGAATCTGGTTGTGCAGCTGACTTTGTTTGTCAGAGTGATGAAAACGGCTGCTTGTCGTGATTCAGACTTGGTTGTGTGTTCTTTACTCACAGCTCTGGAATCGGGTGGGGTTCTGCTAACTGAACAATTGTCATGTTTGAGCAGCGAAATGGAGCGTGACTTTACCAACTCCTCCATTCCCTCGGTTTCACGTTCATTCTTCCCTCTTTCTCTTTTTGTTTTGTGTTCTGAATGTTAACTGTGGTTTCTCGTGTAGTATTGATGCTGCAGATGTTTATTTAAGCCTGATCTGTTGTTCCACACACATTACAATCATGATCAGTGTTATTATCAAATCAAAGAATCAAAGAATCAAAGCATGGACGGAACAACACAGTATCTGGACCTGGTAACCCGGGAAACGTTGCTCCATCCTGCAGGCTCCATGACAGAAGACAGTCAGGACAGGGACGGTCTTCCCTCAGCAGGACGTGCACTTGGAGAAGAACCCGTCAGGTTACAGCAGAGTCTATGATGCACATTTCCCCGCTATAGTTTGGTGTAGAAGCATTAATTACTCATTGATTTTCACCTCTATCAGGTCTAAGCAAACACACTTCAGAAGAAAACCTGCTGCGACATTGTTTTTGACACATTAATTGTAAGAAGCCAACTTTAGCTGCAGACTTACAAGCTACGGGGAGGACAGAACAAGGTTTAGGAGGTCATATGTCTATTTTGTGTTATGTAACACCAGCTGAAAGTCTGAACCATTTTAGTTCACTTGGCCCATTAACTTCAGAGTAAAAGTAAAAGCTTAAACTACCAAACACATTTCCAGGTTCTGAAACACATCTGATTTATGATGTTCAGCTTCAGCTTCAGCTGTTGGACGGGTGGTCCAGCCAGTTAACCTGGACTGGTCTTGACATGATCAGTGGAGAAGGTTGACCAACTGAAGGACCCAGCTGCTAAGCTCCTCCCCCAAAGCACTGCCAAGCATCCAGATTAGGTTCAGGTTTGGAACCTAGACCCTTTCCTTCAGTCCTGGATTGAGTCAGACTAGTGACCCACTTGTTCTCCCTTGGTTCAAACCTCTGCTTCTTTCTTCTCCATGATTAGTTCAAGTGTCTTGGATCCCACCTTCGTGGGACCATTACAGCCCCTCTGAAGTGGTCCATGTGGAGCAGATACTGTTCAGAATGGGTCATTTGTATCAACAACAGCAGAAAACGTCACATTTGTGCAGCCATATGGAAGTGTGCGGTGCGCCTGGCAGAATGAAGAGGTCTCAGCTGGAACTGGTGGTATCTCACCGCTGACGGCTGCTACTTTCTTTCAGAGATGCTGACAGATTTTGGCCATGCTTCCGGTGTTGTGCTGAGCTCTGCTCGCCTTGACCGGATGTCTCAGTCAACACAGGCCTGAAACACAGCACAAACGACAGTGGGATCAGAGCCTGAGACTGTGACCCGCACACGACCCCATGATGACATCACAGTGAGATATGCGCTTCTGCATGTGTGTGGATGTTGCCACTCTTTGATCACAGCTCCCAAACTCTCAGTATTTCCTCCCTCCGGTTGCCGTGGGAACCATGACCTCCTCTGCACCTGGACTGAGCTCACGGGTTCCTCGGCCTTTTGATTGCATCCCGATGAGTCATGTAATCACACCTTCACCTTTGCAGGTGTCCAGGACACATTTGTGGAGTGTGTTTGTGTGTGTGCATGCATGTGAGACGGTCGGTGGATCACTTTGAAGTCGCAACACCTCTTACCAGGTCATAGCGACAGGACAGAGCTGGGATCTCATTTATGTATTAGGATTTTTACTAGATGTGTGAGACCAATGAACACACACACACACACACACACACACACACACACAGACACACACACACACACACACACACACACACACGTAATTAAACCTGCATGCTGAAGAATGCTGTTGATCGCTTTTGTTGATATTTGAAAACAAAATGCCTTTATTCTGTTCCTCTGGTTCAAACACACACACACCTACGGAGGTCCAGCGTGTGCATGTGCTTCTCCCAGCATGCATTGTGGAGTATGTTGTGTGCGCAGCGTCATGCTCGAGTGTGTTTGTATAGCTGTATGTACAAACGTGGCGTGAATGTGCATGTTTGTTAGCTAACAGGGCGCTGTCTGTTAGACAGGATTAGCCGTTGCCATGGCGTCGATGTGTGAGGACGTATGTGTGTCACATCATCACGCGATGCTCCTCCCTTCGCCGACCTGGCGGCATGTGAAAACGCCAAACGTGCCAACCAATGGGTTCACTCTGTCTTGTTATAATTCGGTGTTTGATGCTCATTATTGGTCAGGCTCCTCCCACGCATAGCTCCGCCCCATCAGGCTCTTCGCCGTCCCAACACTGCCCCCTCGTGTTTGCTTCTTCTTTTTGTTGTTTCCTCTGTTTTTGCTTCTGTTCTCCTCCTCCAGACCAGACTTCCTCTCCCACTCATTCCTCCTCATCCTTCTCTTCGTCTCTTCGCTTCTGTTTTCATCTTTTTGCTGAGTTTTTCTTTGTTCGTTAATGATGCTTTCTGTTCCACTCTCTCCATCCCTTCACCTTATCTTTTTCCTTCTCTTCTACTTCTTCTGTTCTGTCAGAGGTCAGAGGAAGGTCAGGGTTCAGGGGGAGTTTACTATATCTACCCCTCATCCCCCTTCAGCCAATGACAGATCACTTCCTATTTAGAGAGGAGAAGAGGCGTGTCTGAGTGTGAGTGTCTGTGTGTGTGTGTCTGAGTGTGTGTGTGAGTGTGTGTGTGTGTGTGTGTGTTGTGAGTAAAGAAAATACAATTAAAAATAGAAAAATTATAGAACTAAATAAATAGTTTTCCTGTCAATATTACACAATTTTCTCATAAATTCAGTAAGTAATTTATCCAAAAAAAAAAAACAGTTAAAACTAAAACAATTTAAAAAATAAACATTTCAATTATGCATGACTTAAGTATGTGAGACTAAAGGAATTATCAGGATTTATAATGCATCTGTTTGCTGTTTGTTTTCAGCTGATTTATCTAACATTTAAACTTATAACAGAAACATTTTGTCTGTTAAAAAGGAAACCGGTTTAAGGGATTGTTGATGTTTTTAAACAGGTTGTTTCAAACAGGTCCTGTAGTGGTTGTGTTTCTGTGTCGTCGCTGCAACTGTCCAGCATTCTGTTGCCTCACATTTATAATCTCAGCAGTGTTGAATGTTTTTGAAATTTCTTTGGATTCAGTACATTTTCTGTCTTCTATCTCCATGCAGCTACTAAAGGCCTCAGCTACAGTTTCTCGTGGACCATCGTCCTCCTACAGCAGGCAGGAACGTTGTGTTCCCTGTTCAAAGTGCAGTTAGTGACGGTGCAGGGGGTGGGACCTTGTTCCTTCATGCAAACAATGAATAAAATGTCAAATCGAAAATACATCAAAAACAAAATAGCTGTTGTTAGTGTCCAGCAACATTCTGGAGTCAAAATATCTAAATTCCAAATAATTAAGGATTTCATTGTGTGTCCGAGAGGTTGGAGCACCGGTCCTGACCTTCCTATGACCCCCACCACCAGCACCAGGTCAAGTTCGGTTCAGGAGTTCATGCTGGACAGCAGGCCTGCATGCGTGTGTGTGTGTGTGTGTGTGTGTGTGTGTGTGTGTGTGTGTGTGTGTGTGTGTGTGTGTGTGTGTTTTCTGCAGCAAACACAGGTCGTGGTTTTCCTCTGCTGCTCAGCTGCTGACTTCATACACACACTTTGATCAGGCCAACAGGTAAAAACAAAAGTAAACAACACACAGTAATATGTAGTGCTAAAATAGTGCCGTTACCATGGCAACATGACAACCTTACATCTGCTAATGAATGCTGAAGACGGTTTCAGGAGGACCCAGAAAAACAAACTGGTCTGGTGTGTCTACGAGAGGATCTGAACACGATTCAGAAACTGGAAACTGAAAAAGAAAACAAACTTCAATCTGAGAAATGAAATTCACTGGTCATTTAATAGAATTCATTTAAAAATTTGACATATGTTCATTTGAAGAAAAAGCCAAGCATATGATGAGAAACACACTAAATTAAAAAAGGAATGATAATTATTATTATTCTCAGCATTATCATTATTATTATCATCATTACATTTATAATATTGGTAAGGATACACAATGCAAACATTTTCTCCAATAAAATTCAAGTGATAAAAAAAAATATGACAATTTTGCTTCCTTCTTAAAATAACGTCATCTTTTTTATAGGTTTCTCAAACAGCAAAAGCAACTGAACCAAGATTTGGTTTGCTGAAAATCATTGACAATTTGACAATTATTCAACTATTAACAATCAATCATTACCTAATTATAATATTTATATATCATTTTAGTAACAGTTTTATAAATATCTAATACTAATTCCTTTTTTAAAGCTACTTTAAGATGTTTTTTTAATTGCTGAAAGTACCTTTCAAATTACGTAACATAAAGGTAGTATGGCCAAATAACATTCACAAAATATAATATAAATTAATAAATTATTATTATTATTATTATTATTATTATTATTATTATTATTATTATTATTATTATTATTATTATTATTATTATTATTATTATTATTATTATTATTATTATTTATAACAATAAAAATATATTTTTTCATACAAATAAGAGCAACAAATTAAAATTATAATAATGCAAAAAGGAAAACAACAAAATAAAAATGAGAATCTGAACTACTACATTTTTAAAACATTTTTGAATTCAAAATATTTTAAATTTAAATAGAAAACGAAATAATGTAACAATTAACATTCGTTTTAAGTCTTTAGCTCTTTG
Organism: Xenentodon cancila; assembly: GCA_014839995.1. NCBI lineage: Eukaryota > Metazoa > Chordata > Actinopteri > Beloniformes > Belonidae > Xenentodon > Xenentodon cancila. Next base: position 24,879,440 of record CM026214.1, read on the forward strand.
AACTGTCTTGTACATGAAATGTGCTATACAAATAAATTCATATCCGGATTATTTTACTGTTCTTTAAGTTCATGTTTGAAGCGATGTGAAAGCATATTTTTGTTGATCAATTTAGAAGATTTAAGTCTTTAGCTGAGGGAAAAAATGTCTCAATAAATCCATTTATAAGTGAACATGTTATGTTTTAATTTGGAGATCTTGTAAACAATCTCTGTTTCTTGTCATATATTTAAATTTAACAAGGATAATTTACCATTTTGTTGCTGTTGATTTTTTAAAGACAACAGTAGATTATTTTTATTTTGTTTTACATTTATGGTTGTTTCACCTGTTAACAACTGTGTTTAGTGGCGTTTTATTTCTTCTATTTAAATTTTATTGGCAGTATTGGTTTAATGTGTCTTATTTTAATAAATTGTTAATTAATCATTTTTAATTATCATTCAGTTTTTATATATATTTTAAAATTGTATTTCTATATATATATATTATTTATTATTTAAAATTTTCATTAAGTTTTTTTTTGTACTTTGGAAAAAGGCTAAATCAAATTTTCTATTTGAACAGTTGAAAAGCACTTTTGCACATTCAAATTCCTAAAACGTAATCAAAGATAAAAACCGACTTAAACAGCAAGAAAATGATGATGAAGAAAGTGATTAAATCGTGTCAGCAAGAAGCTTTAATACAACACTTTATTATGTCACAATCAGCACTAATTAAGTCCTGTGTGTGTGTGTGTGTGTGTGTGTGTGTGTGTGTGTGTGTGTGTGTGTGTGTGTGTGTGTGTGTGTGTGTGTGTGTGTGTGTGTGTGTGCAGCACTTTGCAGTGTAAATGTGGGTTCATTGCACATACCTGAAACACGGGGCTTCAGAGGGATGAGAACAGATGAAGGTGTCAGAAGAAGGAAGGAAGGGGGAGGATGGGAGCTACAATGAGCGCCAGATGAAGGATACACACACAGAGGGTTACACACAGTTCAAGGCCTCACACACACACACGCATTTGTGGTCACTCTCCAGTTATCAGGTAACCACTGGAAACCAGTCAGTGTGTGTGTGTGTGTGTGTGTGTGTGCGTGTATGGACCCCCACCCAACCCCAACAGGGTGCTGTCTGAGCCACTTAGAGTGTGTGTGTGTGTGTGTGTGTGTGTGTGTGTGTGTGTGTGTGTGTGTGTGTGTGTGTGTGTGTGTGTGTGTGTGTGTGTCTTTAGACAATAAACAATAGCAGGTCCATCTGTTTGCATCGGTTGGTTACAAATTTGGTGTCACCCACTCGAGTGGACACACACGCACACACACACACACACACACACACACTCACACAGTGTTGTGTATGATAATGTGAACTCTGCTTCACCCAAAAACCAAGTGTTTGACCTGACCGTGGACTTGGCTTCACTTCTCCTTCACCCTCTCTTTCATCCTGATCACCTCCTCCTCCTGCTCATCTCTTTGTTCCTCCTCATGTGGTTGTTCCTCCTCACAGCTCCTCCTGTCAAGAAAACACAGCAGGGCGGAAACCTAACAGAGCAGCAAAGGAAGAAGGAGAGATGATACAGGGCTTCCTACCACACCTGGCAGGTGTAGGTGTGATACTCATTTGTAGTACTAGCTGTGTAGTACACAGAAATACACACAACTGCAGAATACAAACAACTGCACGCCCTGCAGTTCGAGAAAAATATCCAGACCCTGTAATGCTTCCTAGAACATTTCCGATGTGCAGATGACCAGTTTATCCTGCATATTGTATCCCACAAGGCAATGCACCTCCACTAGTTAAGGCCAATCCCAGCAGTCATGTGACCATCGTCCTGCGGTCCCACAGCAGTCATTATTACATTAAAATGTTAAAAAAACTAACTACCACTAGACCAGTATGTAAATAACATTATGGATTTATTTATACTGTAATTAGTTAAGTATGTGATTAACTCAATTAACGGCATGACCACTAGGGTCTGGATCCAACAGTGAGTCGATATCAGTTGACCTTTTGGACGTCGTTCCCGTAGCAATGTTTGGAAGAGGATTTTTGGACGTATTTAATCAGAATAAATGCGTAGCATTAGTGAGCCTCATAGGTCAGCATGAGGGGAAGTTAAGGTTGCCGTGTTGGCGCGTTCCTGCCTGCTTCCGCATCGGCTTGGCCCAACCACTGGCCCATTTATCCAGGGTCGGCATAGCGCTGTGCAGAGGCACCTTCAGAAGTCCGCTTCAGAAACCCGGGGTGATGTCACAGGTTTGTGCAGCTGTTTTCTCAAAGGACTTTTTAAAATCTTCTCATCTTCTTAGGTTTAAACCCAGAGTGAGATGTTGATTTTATTCAAATGTTGTTGTTTTTTTGTTTGTTTGTTTTTAACTCAATTCAATTTTGTGCAAACATGCACAGAAGAGAAAAAGAGGAGACAGACCAGCACGACAAACTACAAGAACAACGGAGCACCATTATGTTTATGGGATACTTTTAATTAATAACTGAGGATTGAGGTGAAGAAGGGACAGAGAAATAGAGGAGGTGAGGACCACCAGTCAGTGGATCATGTTGGTGTCCCCCTGCAGCAGGTCTACAGCAGCAGATCAGGATGAAGCTGTGTTGAAGACCAGCTGCTCTGGTCTGGTCCTGCAGCTGCAGCTGTGACTACTGGTCCTAACACACTAAAGTACTAACTATACGTTAAACAGAAACGTTTTAAAGGTGGAGGTGGTGTCAGCCTCCTTCACCCAAACTGGAAGTTGGTTCCAGAGTGATGGTTCCTGATAACAGAAGACCCGTCCTCCAAATCTACAACTGGATCTTCGAGGAACTACGAGTAAACCTGCACTCTGAGAATGGAGAACTCTGTTAGGAACATATGGTTCTATCAGGTGTTGCAAATATCGTGAAGCTAGATCATTTTGGACTTTATACACAAGTAATAAAATTTTGAATTGGATTCTAAATTTTACGGGGAGCCTATGGAGGGAAGCTAAAACTGGAGAGACGTGGTCTCTCTTGTTGGTTCCTGTCAGCACTCGCGCTGCTGCATTTTGGATCAGCTGGAGGCTGTTAAGAGAATTACTTGGACATCCAGCCAACAACACGTTACAGTAATCTAGTCTAGAAGACACGAACGCATGAATTAGTTTTTCACCATCACTCTGGGAGAGGATGGTCCTGATCTTTGAGATATTACGGAGGTGGAAAAACGCAGTTTTACAAACCTGATTAATATGCTGTTTAAATGACAAATCCTGATCGAATATAACGCCAAGGTTTCTCACTGTTTTTCTGGAGGCCATCGCAACACCATCTAATCCCTTCCTAAGCTGTTTGGGACCTCAAACAACAACCTCTGTTTTATCAGAATTTAGGGGCAAATTGAGCAACAGAAGCAGCTCATGTTTTTGTGTCTTGTACTTTTATGTAATTCTCTTGTTTGCATTTCATTGATATGTATTTTTATTGTGTTCACCTCTTTGCTGTTTTTAAAGTGTTTCATAATCTAAACTTGGCTTTTTATCTGGTCTACGTTGCGAACCAGAAGACCTCAACTTTAATGCCGGTTTACAGTTTTTCTGAGCCAACGTTCTGAAGCTCGGAGGAAGTTGGTACGTTCGCCTTTTATTTCAATAAGACTGTGTCCAGGTGATGGACCCTGACATGCATAACAGGGTTTTGAATAATAACACCACGTTTCTTAGGCTGTAAACATGTTGGTGTGACAAGTGTGATTGTAATGCCGAATATGAAAATAAATGGACACCAGGGAGATTTTAATGAACCACAAACACAGACAAGAAGCTGCTACGTTTCATTCCAGGTATTGTTGGACATAAAAAATATATCCTGTGGCTCCATGTTAAAATAAGCACTGTAAAGAATAAATGGAAAATGTGCTGGACTGATTTTTCAAGTTTTTTACACCCTTGTTAATGGAATCAGGAATAAAAGATCTTGTATTGTTCAGCAAGACAATGATCAACGACAAACTGCAGCCATTACAAAGCATGGGTGTGTAGTAAAACAGTCCAGACGCTGAACCGGTCTGCCAGCAGTCCAGACTTTGCTGACTTTGATAATCCAGGACTTTTGAGCTTCTCTGATCCTATTTCAGACCAGAATGAAGAAAAATTCTTCTCCCAGAACTCCACCAGCTCACTTAAATTCATGTAATCTGGCCAGGTTGTGGCATAAACTGATTCAAAGACACTTCTGTTTGCACAGCGGAAGTTTAAACCATGATATTCATTGGGAACAAATGAGCAGAAATTAGACAGTCCATCCCAATCAAAGATTTGGATGTATGTTCTCATTTCAGAGGAGTGGGTGTGTCCTCTTTAGACCAGTGCAGTCCAAGCAGTCAAGACAGGAACAATAACAGAGGACAAAAGTCATGGTGGTCCAAAGGAAGTGAGGAAGGACAGATATGAGTTAACTAACCTCTTACTGCCCTATGTGTCTGTCCAGCTGACCTTTTTAGTTGCCATGGTGATGATTGTGGCTGTGCTGGAGTCAGACAGAGGTTACACTGTTGGATGTCCACATCCACATTTCCTCACTCTCACACACATTTTCCCTTTATTGTCCTGGTCTTTGGAAAAACAGCTGCTGATAGGCTGCAGGCTGTTGTCCCAAAACATATCTGGAATACTGGTTGGGAACATAAATCAGAGTGTCATCAGGATGTAAAATTACATTTGTGTGTTACTACAAGAAGACACTGAGTGTTATGATGTAAAATTAAAGAAGCAAAGTTCCCATGCAGAGCCTTGTGGTACTCCTCAGTTGGTAGAATCTATGTTTCTATGGTAATGGTCCATCTTAGTTGCTTCCAAGTCCAGAGATGTTGATGAGATTATGCGTTCTGGACATAAGTCCTGGTCTCCACCAGGAGTAGAAACGCTGTGGTCCAGTTCTGCAGTGGAGGGGTGGGGGGTCTGCCTTCACTGGCTGGAAGGAGGATAAGACGGAGACACCAACAAACACAAAAACCACTTTCATGCAGCGATCCTAGTATGAAAATGCCCCGGAGATTCCTTTTCATTTCATCTCCACTCTCGAGCTGTGCATTCACAGTGACCCAAGGCAGGAGTAATATTTGCTGCCCTAAGTGGGCTTTCACAAAGCATTACAGCATTGCGCAGTCTAAAGGCATCTTTTTCCTCTACACTGTGGTCCAGAACCAGCAACAAGCCCCCGATTTCTCTGGTCACTGACTTTTTCATTCAGTGGTGCTAAATGCAGCACAGTGCTGAAGAAGCATCAATAAAATAAAAAGTTTCTACCCTGCTGTTTACATGAGACACACAAAATAACGTCATCCCCTCACTGATGTTGGAGTTTACGATGTTTCCCCAACTGGTGAGTTAACAGGAAGGAGACACCGGCCACCTCCAGCTGGTGGAGGCTCCTCCTGGTCACTAAACAACAGGGTGGAGAGGGCGTCAATCTCTGTCTCTCTGACCACTGTGTTGAAAAACCAAAAGTGCTGCTGTCATCGGAAAGGCAAACAAACCTAACCACCGAAGGAAAAAATAAAACCACAAGAGAGCTCACAAGAGCACATTTAAATCTGCCCCTCTTCTTAGTTTTCAAGCCAGTGTGAGATGTTGATTTTATTTAGATTTTAATGTCAAGCAGAAAGAAAACGTCAACTCACAGAAGCTGATGAGACACAGATGGGAACAATCAGAAAAGACTAAAACAAGTCAAACAGAATTAACCAAACCAAGAAACGGTGGTCAAACTTAAACAAGAACTAAAACATCGAGGAATAATAACCGCAGGAATAGTGGCAACTGATTTAAAAAGAGGGGAATTGAGAAAACCAACAACACTACCTTAACAAATCAAGAAACAGACAGGAAAATGTACAAACATAACCCACAAACAGTAGCAGAATGACATTTTAAAGAAAATAAAGACACGTGGAAACCAACCCCAACTTAAACTCTACACCACAGCAACCTGAGCCAGCCCTGACCACATATTTTGACTTTATAAGATTATTGGAGCGCCTGGGTGGAGCTACAGACAAGAACATGGAACAAAAGTCGATATATGGAATCAAACTGGGGTCTTTTAAGCACTTTGTAGCTGTAAGCACTAATAAAAGTACTTTCTCCACACATTGATCATTACTAAGGTCAACAGAAACCTGTAGGAACCAGCTGGCATCCCCTCAGCCGCGGTCTCTGAGCACGGACCGCTGCATATGTTTCAGTGAAATGGATGGATATCAGCACCGCACACATTAGTTGCGATCCTCTTATATACCAGCAGGAAATGTTCTTCAAACACCCAACACTTAAAACATTATTACCGTCCAAAGCTCGGTTCTTGGCTCGGAGCGGCAGCTAATTGGATGTAATGGATAACAGCAGCGCTCGCTCACTCTGGTGCTAATGAATATAGATGTGTAAATATTGGCAGGAGCACTTCTGCAGCAAATCAATAAATATATTGAAAGATATTGATTCTGTCTAAGTAAAAACAGTGTGCGAGGCAAACCGTGAATATGAGGAGCCATAAATTTAATGTTACTTTCTTTTACACTGGTGATCAGTTTGGTGCCGTCCATTAAACACTTGTAGACGTGTTTTCATGTTTGTACACAGAAACTACAGAACAGTGAGCGAAATAAAGAAGTTAATTCAACCAGACGGAGGGGGTATCAGCAAGATGATGTTTATACCTGATTTTCATGTTAGATACCTAATATTCTTTTATTTTTTTATTGCTTCTATAATCATTCTACAGTGCGTTTATGTGTGAGAGATTAAATATAAATCTGTCTGCGTCAAATGGTATAAATACAGTACATATTAGAAATGAAATAATTTTGTGGAATTTAATTAAACTACTTTATTTGTACAGTTCAAATTCACAACAAAGCCATTTGGGAACATTTTACACTGAAAGCAAATAATTGCAGTCCGGTTAAAGATAGTTCAATGTGTTCTAATCCATTTATGGTGCAATTCATCCAATTATCCAATGAAATTCAACATAACGACACATTTACAACACATTTGATTGAATCTTTACTTGCATTCTGTGGTTCCTCAAATACTGATAACATGTTCAAACCCCTGTAATAGAGTGTTGTTGTCAAATGGACCAGTCCACCATCCCAGGCCTAACAGGACCAGTATAGACACCAGTCCACCATCCCAGGCCTAACAGGACCAGTTCACCATCCCAGGCCTAACAGGACCAGTTAACCATCCCAGGCCTAACAGGACCAGTCCACCATCCCAGGCCTAACAGGACCAGTATAGACACCAGTCCACCATCCCAGGCCTAACAGGACCTGTCCACCATCCCAGGCCTGTCAGGACCAGTTAACCATCCCAGGCCTAACAGGACCAGTCCACCATCCCAGGCCTAACAGGACCAGTATAGACACCAGTCCACCATCCCAGGCCTAACAGGACCAGTCCACCATCCCAGGCCTGACAGGACCAGTTAACCATCCCAGGGCTAACAGGACCAGTCCACCATCCCAGGCCTGACAGGACCAGTTAACCATCCCAGGGCTAACAGGACCTGTCCACCATCCCAGGCCTAACAGCACCAGTATAGACACCAGTGAACCATCTGAGGTCTAACAGGACCAGTCCACCATCCCAGGCCTAACAGGACCAGTATAGACACCAGTCCACCATCCCAGGCCTAACAGGAACAGTCCACCATCTCAGGCCTAACAGGACCAGTATAGAAAAACTGTTGTTGTCATGTCACAACTTGTTTCTTGTCTCTTTTTAACTTGCACTTTGTGTTTAAAATGTATTTATTGTGTAGCACCGAGGGTTTGAGGGTAACGCAATTTCGATTCTCTGTATGTATCTCACATGTGGTAGAATTGACAATAAACTTGACTCTGACTCTGACACCAGTCCACCATCCCAGGCCTAACAGGACCAGTCCACCATCCCAGGCCTAACAGCACCAGTATAGACACCAGTGCACCATCTGAGGTCTAACAGGACCAGTCCACCATCCCAGGCCTAACAGCACCAGTATAGACACCAGTGCACCATCTGAGGTGTAACAGGACCAGTCTACCATCCGAGGCCTAACAGCACCAGTATAGACACCAGTCCACCATCCCAGGCCTAACATCACCAGTATAGACACCAGTGCACCATCTGAGGTCTAACAGGACCAGTCCACCATCCCAGGCCTAACAGGACCAGTATAGACACCAGTCCACCATCCCAGGCCTAACAGGACCAGTCCACCATCCCAGGCCTAACAGGACCAGTATAGACACCAGTCCACCATCCCAGGCCTAACAGGACCAGTCCACCATCCCAGGCCTATCAGCACCAGTATAGACACCAGTCCACCATCCCAGGCCTAACAGGACCAGTCCACCATCCCAGGCCTAACAGGACCAGTCCACCATCCCAGGCCTATCAGCACCAGTATAGACACCAGTGCACCATCTGAGGTCTAACAGGACCAGTCCACCATCCCAGGCCTAACAGGACCAGTATAGACACCAGTCCACCATCCCAGGCCTAACAGGACCAGTATAGACACCAGTGCACCATCTGAGGTCTAACAGGACCAGTCCACCATCCCAGGCCTAACAGCACCAGTATAGACACCAGTGCACCATCTGAGGTCTAACAGGACCAGTCCACCATCCCAGGCCTAACAGGACCAGTATAGACACCAGTCCACCATCCCAGGCCTAACAGGACCAGTCCACCATCCCAGGCCTAACAGCACCAGTATAGACACCAGTCCACCATCCCAGGCCTAACAGCACCAGTATAGACACCAGTCCACCATCCCAGGCCTAACAGCACCAGTATAGACACCAGTCCACCATCCCAGGCCTAACAGCACCAGTATAGACACCAGTGCACCATCTGAGGTCTAACAGGACCAGTCCACCATCCCAGGCCTAACAGGACCAGTATAGACACCAGTCCACCATCCCAGGCCTAACAGGACCAGTCCACCATCCCAGGCCTAACAGCACCAGTATAGACACCAGTCCACCATCCCAGGCCTAACAGCACCAGTATAGACACCAGTGCACCATCTGAGGACCTGTGAAGAACCGTCTTAGACAGTCTGGACATGAAGGGAACATATTGAGTGTTTAAATTAAGCCATTATTTCCAGGTGGCTCAAGAGGACAGAAACAGTCCGGACACGTATCAGGTTCAACAGTCACATTCAGTGTTTTTTTGTTGTTAGAACTTCAGCGACATGAGTCATAAGGACACCATGAATTTTTACTCTAAAGAAACTTTGAAAAAAAGAATGAAAACAATGTTACAATGTTTATTAGTCCCAAATATCAGATAAAACGGTATTAAACATTTGAACTGATGAGGCTGGTGGAAACTGTGGTATTACAGTAATACAACCATATATTTGCTGTAAAGTCAAACGAGAAAGTGATTACGTGAACCGACACACACACACACACACACACACACACACACAGGCTTTAAATTATACAGATCTCTGCACAGATGGTGTGTGTGTGTGTGTGTGTGTGTGTGTGAGTGTGTGTTTGTATGCTCGTGTTTGACTGATTTACAGTCTTTCACATGTCAGGAGGGGAAGGAAATTGAAGTCTGAGACCAAAGATCGTAAATCCAAACACACACGCACACACACACACACACACACACACACACACACACACACACACACACACACACACACACACACACACACACAGAGTGGCTGGTGCTCTAATTAGCTCTGCCATGCTGAACACACTAATCACCATCCTCTCACTCTGTCTGCTAATTCGGAGATCAATTTAACTTTATGGATTCTTTATTGGAATTATAATTCATGTGATCTCCCACCTCTCTGCCCTGACAGGTTTAACCACCTGTTTGTGGATTGCAAATTTCTGTGTGTTCTGTTGTATATTATTATCTCAAATAACATAAAGGTGGGATGAAAAAAGAAAAATGCAACACTTTCTCCTCCTTTATCTGCTCGGGAAGTGTGATTATGTACCCGGCATCCCTGGCTGCTTGTACACATCCACATTAATCGTGGAGTTTTAAAGTAATCACTACCTTATAGTTATTATTATTTAGTTTTTTTGTACGTCTACACATTCACAACCAAATAACTGTATTCACCGTTACATTATTACAGTACCACATACATTACATTGTTACATTATTTGCCAAAAATGAATTAATAATCCAAACTTAATATAGTTCCAAGTAGTTTTCCTACATTTGCATGTTATGTCACCATGTTAAATTATATCATTATAGTTTTTATACAAACAAGCAATCCGCTTTTGTTCAAATAAACTGCCAGCAGATGGCTGCAGTTGAAAATATTTTTAGTCATAACTCTCGCTGGCTTAGTCAGAAAAAATAATCCTCTCTCATGTTCACTAAGAGTTCCAGAGCTCCTGTTTCAGGTGTCGTGTTGGTGGCGACATCAGACACGACGGCTGTGTCTAAGAAACCTTCCTCTAAACCTGGTCCTCAGATCCTTCCAGACCAACCTGGAACCAGTCAAGGGGGTCTGATACAAAACTAACAACACAACAAAGCATATTCCCTTCAAAATATGAATGTTTACATTCTGTAAGGTCTTCATTCACAGTTCAGATGGCAGCTGGTCTTTGTCAGTCAAAGTATAATACCTCTAATTATGCATGAATTGGTGGTTTTATATGATTTAACTTTTAAAGGTTTATATAAACTCCCCTGTACAAATGTCACAGATGTAAAATCAAACTATGAAGACCAAAACTGTTTATTGCACCAGACTGTAAATAAGGTTATTTCTGCTGTGAAGTTGGACGTGGACATAAACGCACTGTTGGATCCAGTAGAAGAAACTTTTCTTATTTCTTTGCTGGCTTCAACTCAGACGTTGCAGCGTTGCAGTGATGCTTGATCATATCATGATCTGTAGCATCCTATAAGTACCATTATTACATATACATATACACTCTAAACCTAACTTTATATCATGAGTTTTAACTACTAAAGCTGCTGTGAACTTTAGTATAGAAAAACCAACATTATGTTGTGAGTTACTAGAAACATTAAAACAAAAGTATAATGTTGCTGATTAGAAAAACCAATGAACCACAGGTATTTTTAGGACAAATCCAGATTTTCATGGCACAAAATATTAAACACAACCACATTTCAGTAGCTTTCATGTGATTAAAGTAGCTGTCATAAATTAAAAGGCTGGAGACTCCTGCTCTTTAGACATCGTAGGTCAGATGGAGCCGAGCAACGGTAAGAAATAGAGACTTTCTTTCGTTCTTTCTTTGTCCCAGACTCCACGTGTTTCTTGCATCTGTGCAGCAGCAGCAGATTTTAAAGAACTGGAAACCATTAAACACACATCAGCTTCACACGGCTCCTGAAATTGTTCTTGTCACATCTACTGTATGTTTGATAGCGTGTGTGCGTGCACGTGTGCGTGCACGTGCACGTGTGCGTGCGCGTGCAGTGGACTGATGATGGTATAGCAGTGGGAGGTTGGTTCATCAGGAGGTCACACAGACAACTCTGACTGGTTGCAGAGAGGGTAACGGTATGGATGACGGTCTCTGGATTCCTGCTGCTTTGGCTGCCAAATATATGGAGCAGTGGTCGTCATGGTAACATTGTAGGGTTGCCAATGGCAATACTGAGTATTAGTAACTGACTGATATGACTGATATTTAAAAGCAATATGCATTTACAGCAAAAACTAAACATCTTTGTGTCAAATTTGAGAAAAACACAAAAATTTTCGGAATTTTTATTTCTTCAAAGTCAGAAGTTTCCATCCACTTACATCACACGGATGGACCAGGAGAATTCCATATTATGATGTTTCACCATCAGAAACTTCTAAACGGCTACCTGACGTCACATGACATCACTGGAGACACACCTGTGGAGCACAAGGACCTCACTGCACAGCATCATGGGAAAATGAAGGACCTCAGCCAAGGAAAGACAATGATGGACCTTCACAAGCCTGTTTCATCAGGTGTTTATTATGTCCCGGTCCACGCTGGACCTCAAGTGTGTTTTCAAGGTCCCCGTCCAGGTAGGACCTCCGCATGTTTATGAAGTCCTTGACTCCCTGACTTTTGGGTCCTCAGACCAGTATGTGGCCTCTGACTGAACTTTGGCCTGCGTTTGACTGTAGATCAGCAGTGACCTGAGGTTGACCTCCGACCTTTGACCCCTTTATGACTGTGATCACAGCAGCACCATGGTGTGTGTGTGTGTGTGTGTGTGTGTGTGTGTGTGTGTGTGCGTGTGTCTGAAAGGAGTGCAGGTCTCATGTGTCTGAAGTGTTTGTGTCCCTGAACGCAGCTCGTTTCCTGAACGACATCTGCACCACATAAACACCTCCATGTAAGAGTGTGTGTGTGTGTGTGTGTGTGTGTGTGTGTGTGTGTGTTTCTGTGTGTGTGTGTGGATTACTCCTCATACATCATCCTGGTGAGTGTGTGAAGGTGTCTGCTCCCCCAGCAGTGAAAATAGCATTTCTAAACGTGCAAGCTCTTCATTTCTGAGCTGAGATCAATGCCTGTGATAACCGGCCGCTCCGCTGCTCTTTTTCCACTGTCGTCTGGCTTTAACGCTCTTCTTTGCCTGCGTCGGTGTGTTTTTGTGGGTGCTTTGTGAGTTTTGTGGGGGTGTGAGCAGCCGTTCTTCAACATTCCTGCTGAGGTCACCCTCAGGACATACTGGTGAGTGTGTGAGCGTGCACGTGGGGCCTCCTCTGTCCAGGATGAAGGATGGAGAAGAGAGGTGAAGGAGAGGTGAGAGGGTAACAGGGAGGGGGGTCAGCCAGCGGTCAAATTCAAACGTCTCCCCCCATCAGGCGTGGCGGTCTGCTTCACTGACGTTTACAAGAGCTCTCAGCCTCCTCTTTCTCTCTCCCTCTCTCTCTCCCTCACGCGTGCACACACACACACACACACACACACACACACACACACACACACACACACACACACACACAGAGCCGTGATCCAGAATGTGACCCTGAGCAGTAATGGATAAAAAATGAGTGACCTTTGACCCGTCTTTCCCTCTCTCCTTCCTCTCTTCACTTCACCCTCCCCTCTTCACCAACTACAGTAGTACCCCCACCATCACCGCCACCAAAGGCAGACGTTTTACCAGGAGCTCGCACGGAAAACACTAAGAACATATCACACAAAGAAGAAGCCACATGTGAGGTCTTCTCTGGACTGACCTGGAAAACTGTCCTGAAGTCAGATGAACCCAAATCTAAAAATGTTTTTGGAAACTATGGATGCTGTGTCCTTCAACTAAAGAGTAGAGGAACCCACTTGTTGTCTGCTCTCGGTTCAAACGCCTGCATCACTGATGGTCTGGAGGTGCATCAGTGTCTATGGAATGGACAGCTGGAACATCTGGAAAGGAAACATCAACGCTGGACCGTACAAACAGGTGTTAGAGCAACATCTGCTCCCACCTAGACAATGTCTTCTTCAGGGAAGGTCTTGTATATTTCAGCAAGACAAACTACATGCTGCATCCATCACAACACCATGGCTTCATAGTAGAAGAGTCCAGATGCAGATCTGGTCTGCCAGCAGTCCAGTCCTTTCATGAACTAGAAACATCTGGAGCATCATGAAAAAAACCTATGACAAAGAAGATCCACAACTGCTGAGCAGCTCCAATCTTATATCCAACCAAAATGGATAACGTTCCTCTCCTGAGACGCCCTCAGCTGGTCTCCTCAGTTCCAGATGTTTATGGACTGCTGCTAGGAGAGGAGATGCTATTAGAGGTTAACATCACCCTGAGACCAGTTCTGAGCGATGCTGCTGCCATCAGTTACAAAGTGAGCCAATATTTTTTATGATGTGTGTAAAGTGTGTTCACCTCCAACATTTTCTATTTTATTGTGAATAAAATCTGGTTTATGAGTTTTGCACATAATTTCATTGTGTTTTTATTGACATTTTACACAGTAGAAGTTGTTTGTAGAAATTCTCAGATAAAAATCACTGCTTTATAAGAAAATATAATTTCATAGATTAAAAAAAGCATAAATGCTTCACAATACAAAAAAACAAAAAGCAAATAAAACATAAAAATAAAACAAGTGAACAAAAAAGACTTTAAAGCCTCACTGAATAAAATTAGATTTAAAACGTCTTCTTTTTTATTATTTAATGTCATTAATGCAGAATAAAACATGAGATCTTCACAAAAAAGCTGCTTCTGGGTCAGAAGTCACCAAATTAACACATAATGTTACATAGTTTAATTTAAAACACCTATCTGTCACTTATTCCTGCTCGTTTCTGTGTCTCAGATGTCTACTGAAGTCTCATCAGCTGACTCCAGGTGAAGCTCAGGAGTTCACCTTGCAGGTACCAGTACCAGGTTCGGGTACCAGTCCGCCACATATAGACAAACACACACTCGCACACACTCCAGTGGGGTCATTTAGAACCACTAGTCAACCTGACATATGATTTTGGACTGTGAGAGGAAGCTGGAGAACCTGGAGAACCTGGAGAACCTGGAGAACCTGGAGAACCTGGAGAACCTGGAGAACCTGGAGAACCAGCCACATGAGCAGGAAGATAACACGGAAACGCAAACAAACACACAAACAGTTGTGAGGCCCTAAATTCAGAATATTATATCAAATCAAAGCGTTCTTTAAATAAATAAACTTGATAATAATACTAACAGTAATAATGACAGAATTCTAAAGAATAAAAAATATTGTTGTGAATTATTGATTTATAATTATAATGCAATTACTAACATATATACGTATATGTGGTTGTCCGTGTTTGTTTGTCATCTGTAGACCAGGTTGGTTCAAATGTGCCCAGTCTGTTCTATAATGAGGAGGTAGCTCCGGCCCCCAGACAGGACAAATCCAACAACAAACCACAGGAGATGTTTAAAACTCTGGTTTATTTTAATCAAGATATGTGTTTCAGTTTTTGCAGAATTATCATTTGTTTTGTCTGGGTTCTGGTCTTTGAATGTTTGCTTTGCAGCCAACATTAATCTTAACTATGCATGCAAAGTCCGGCGGAATCAATTCTTCCATTTAAAAATAATTTTTAAAAAAGGGGGAAAACCCAATAAAATTAGGTGTGACATTTCATATATGTAAAATTATTATTTTTTGTCTTGCTATGTTGAACCCACATGCATTCATATTCTGTTAATTATCTCTGGAATTAAACTGATTATTGTAGCTCCATTTTCAGCCTATTTTATACTTTTAAAATTTTGTATCCCTGCACCTAAAAAAAATGAATGTACAGCTGCAGTGACTGAAACAAGTGAATCGAATGTGGTTTTATTTGATAATTACAGTTGTGAATTTAAAACCTGAGATTAAAGCTAATACATATATATATATATATATATATATATATATATATATATATATATATATATATATATATATATATATATATATATATATATGGAATTAATCGGATTTGATGATGTTTGATGATGCATTTCATTTATTTCTCAGCAGCACACACTATTAGTCAGTCCAGCCTGCAGAGCCTCCAGTTTAGTGCCACCTGGTGGTTTGGAAGCAGTAAACGTCTCTCCTGTTCACATCAGCAAACAGGTCTACAACAGGGGTCAAAGGAGTATTTAATCAGACAAAGAGAGGACAAGCTGAAAATAAACAAAAATAATAATTTAAAACTTGTAAAATGCGCCTAAAAAAGCACTTCCTCCGGAGAGTCAGGGCCCTAAATCATTGGTTACGTCACCAATGCACAAGCAGGAAATCTCTAAAAGGAGCATAAAACCTAAATATCTAAAAGAAAAACCTGAAATGGAAATGTCTCTTATGTGGAAAAAAAACTGCCAAATATTGCAAAAAACCTTTTTACTTGTTCATGAGGTAGTTTTATAGACATGTTGATAATTCAGTTCAGTTTTTGCAAAAGTCCAAGAGAAACTTGTTTTGTGACGAAGCTGGTCAATCTAAAGTTAAAAAAATCTGTTTTCTAACTGTTTTTAGCCTCATTTCTACAATTTAGTTGTGCAATAACACTGCTTAATTATAATGCATTACTACATTCACGAGGGCTTTGTCTGTGAATCATCACTTGAATGATCATCCGCTGCCTTCATCTGCCTTCAGTAGCTGTAATCACAATAACTAAAGAAGTTTCTATCCATCTTCTTCAAAGGCAAGATCCTCTTTTTTGTTGTTTTGAAGTGAAGTCTGGCAGGACGAGTTACGGAGAGAGAACTAGGAGAGTTACGCTCATGAAAACAAAACCTCTGCTCCATGGAAACATCGACCAATCTGCAGCAGTTCCTATATTTTGCTTTTGTTTTGTGAAAAAGTGTAACGAACGCGACTAATGAACAATGATCCTGGATCTAAAAATCTTCTTTTGAGTCCAGAATTGACATCATGCAAGTTTCTGCCATCAGGATCTACGGCGTTTACAGAAAGTAAGTCTTTGTAGAGTAATGTTTGCTGCACAGTGGACGTATTTTTGACTGCATGGTTAAATCAGTAAGACTGCATCCAGAATTTCCCGGAATGATAAATGTCTTGAACTCACAGTGGTCATTTAAAAATGACCGTTTCTTAGATTTGGTTGGTTACAATCGTCACGGCCCCTGCTGTGACGTAGTGGTTCTTGCATTTGTCCCCACAAGATTTTGGGGCCAGTGTGACACCAGTTTCTTGACACCAAGTCAATGCTTTCCTCACAGCCGGCGGTCAAAAAGCGAAGAGGTGGTGCCAAGTCTGGCACCGAACTGCCAGTAATGGTGCCAAACAGGCCAGAAACCACTAGAGACTGTACATCCAAATAGACGAAGCATTTGGTCACGTGACCCATTGATTTCTGAGGACTGGTTTTGAAGCTCGTTTTCCTTCGTACAGAGCGCTGCCATGTCGCTCAGCAAGCCGACGGGAACACGCCAATCAGAGTTTAGTTTGCTCCTATTCCCTTCAGCTGGAGCCTGCAAAATATCTGCAGAGCTGCTGCAAAACCTTTACAGCAGGATATACATTTAATACTTTGAAGTCGATGTCGACTAGCCGACGCTGGGTTCACACAAACAGATGTCGGCTTTGCGAAGGTGCAAAAACATTCACCTCCCTTAGAGTTGGCATGGATGTGAAATCAAACGATGGAGACCAAAACAGGCTGTAAATATGTTTTTATTTCTGCTCTAAAGTTGGACATTTTAACGTGGGAGCCAACGGAGATGGACTCGCCTTTGGAGCCAGCCTCTAGCGGTCAGTCGAGGAACTGCAACGAAACTTAGTTCCACATGAGGATGAATGCGGGAGTTTTGGAGTTATTCAACCAAAGTTTGCCAATACTGCAAATCTGCTTGGACCCCTCTGACCAATGTTAGACTGTATCAGAAGAGCTGAACACACCCTCTGTGATGTCATCACTTGGCTCCTGATGAGTGCTGCTGGTGAGACTTGTTTTGTCTCTCTGCATGGCAGAATGTTGGAAATGACCCTGCCCAGCCCTGGTTAATTCAAAAGTGGGTGAATTGGTGGAACAAGCAGCAGTGGAACCCAGCTGGAACACATCCACATCAGCTCAGTTACCACAAGTCCCTAATTGTAGCTCAGCTGGCTGACATGGACTCGGCCTTTTTTAACTCTTGTAAAGCACTTCGACCTGTCTTGTACATGAAATGTGCTACACAAATAAACTTGCCTTGCCTCTGAGTCCATAGGGCTCCATCTGTCCTCAGGGATGGCAACTAGAATTACTTTGCATGCACTCCGAACGGGTTTGTCCATACATCCTTGAACATGGATGAGCCGATGAATATCAGTTCCACAGGGACCAGAACTCAGAGATCTGCAGGTTTCAGCTCCACTTAAAAACACTGGAAAATCCTGAACTTTTATCTGCATTATGGAATTTATGATTATATACACTATGTGGCCAAAAGTATTTTCACACCCATCCAAATAATCAGAATCAGGTGTTCCAACCACTTCCGTGGCCACAGGTGTGTAAAATCAAGCACCTCGGCCTGCAGACAGTTTTTACTATCACTATTATATAACTATTTGCTATTTGTGAAAGAAAAAAGAAAGTGTCGCTCTGAGGAGCTCAGTGAATATATATATATATATATATATATATATATATATATATATATATATATATATATATATATATATATATATATATATAAAACGTCACTTATTTAATTACAACTGTTACATGGAAACACAGATTTAGTCTCTGATAAGTTAGATAACATTAATCTCCATTAGTGTCATGAACCGATCTCAGATTATGGAGCTATGAACTTATAACTTTATATCTATTGTTAGGTAGCCAATAGTAGATCTGAAGTTATGTCTTTTCAGATTAAACTAATTAAAGTAAATTAATTTTATCTTACCTGTGGTGCTTGAACAGTGTTCCTCCAGGAGGCTGTCATCTGTTGTCATGACGACGAAGCTTCTGTAAACCCTCGCCTCCAAGTTAACCTTATTACAAAGCAGATGTATTTTTGGATTTCTACACATCCCCCATGTCACATTTAATTTTCAATGTTTCAATGTTCCTCAATACAAAGTGGTCCTTTAGTGTCCAAAATGTCTCTAAAACATGTGTGGCCAACGATCTCGCACAGGAAATCGCTAATATAAAAATCTAAACAACACTGATAGGAGTCTCGCCACTGTGGGCGGGGCTTACTAGTCAATCAGTCGGTCCAAAAGATGCCGGCCAAAGAGCGGCTCAGCTGGAGGATCCATCTGTTCGGCGGCTGCCAGCACAAACCAGTTAGTCCAGATAGCTCTGCCTGCTGCTGAGTGAGGCTTCAGACTCTTCCAGACCAACCTGAGCCAATTAACAGCGAGAGACAACGAGACATATTATCCTTAGAAATGAATGTGGTCTGCTGGATCTTTATTCACAGCTCAGAAGCCAAGTAATACTTTTGCTAATTACAATTGAACAAAAGTGATGACAGCAACCCATTTACCACAGCCCGCCTTCAATCAAAGTCTGTGATCTTAATAATTAAAATTGTGCTTTAATATAAATTTACCTTATGCTGATGTACATAAAAATGCATTTTTGGAAACCAAAACAGACTGTAAATATCTTTATTATATCAATTTGTTTTTATTTATTTATTTCTGTAAAAGTGGACATTTGAAAATGGAGGTTAATGAAGATCTGTTGGATCCAGATCCTAGTGGTCAGTAGAAGAACTGCAGGTCTGGATCCAGACCCTAGTGGTCAGTAGAGGAACTGCAGGTCTGGATCCAGACCCTAGTGGTCAGTAGAAGAACTGCAGGTCTGGATCCAGACCCTAGTGGTCAGTGGGAGGACCTGCTGGTCTGGATCTAGACCCTAGCGGTGAGTAGAGGAATTGCACTTACTGTCACTTCCTGGTCGTGTCATGGTAGCAGGTTTGACCCCTTTTTGCCTCCTGATGTTATATTTTAAACCATTTTTGTTAAAATATTAACCCAGAAATGACAGTTGTTTTCATCTGTCTGGGTCTGTTCATCTCTTAAAGATAATTTAAGGGAATGTTTTAGAATATAGGAAATATGGGTGCAGCAGAGCTTGTGTGTAACATCTGCTGTTACCACACACACACACACACACACACACACACACACACACACACAGTTAGTGTGCAATACAAAGCAGCTTGCTTCATCGCACTAGCAGCACACTCATAATTTGCATAAACGTGCACGCTCAGAGATATTTATGAGCACTCGCTTCCTTTGTTACGGAGGCTGAGCCAAAAAGAAGTCGTGTTTCTGTCTAACTTGGCT
This sequence comes from Xenentodon cancila, assembly GCA_014839995.1. NCBI lineage: Eukaryota > Metazoa > Chordata > Actinopteri > Beloniformes > Belonidae > Xenentodon > Xenentodon cancila. The sequence continues at coordinate 24,899,231 of CM026214.1, forward strand.
CACGCTCTCCCTCACAGGCTGTTACCAAGGAAATCCACTCAGTTAATAGTTGTACAGAGGGTCACGCTGAGTTTCGCCTGGAGAACACGCACAAACACGCACACACATCCACGCACACGCAGACAGCTGCGAGGCGGTCGTGCGCTCTACAGTAGTGAAGCTAAATGTGTGAATGGAGGGCTGTAAATTCAGCTCGGAGAGATTTACAACACACACTCTACGTTGGGGGATTTGCAAAGCACCGTCAGCTGGGGCGGTCCGACGGGAACCTTTAAAGGAGCACTTCCACATTTTCAGAAACACAGTTTACCTTCTCTTTTTACAGCGAGATTTAACTGATGTCCTTCTCAATCCTGAATGAAACCGCGTGGCGGCGGACCTCACAGTAACACAAAAACAGCAGTCCCTCAAACATGCCAGCGTGGTTTCTTTGTGTCAGCCTTTAAAATGTGTAAAAATGTTATTTTGTTTTAACAGTATGTGCGGACTGTTTCACCCTCACCTGAGCTTCACGTATAGGAAATAATTACAGGACAAATTAAGTCATGTGCAAAGGTGTGTACTCTCTCTCTTAATCTTCTGATTTTCATTTTAAAACATGATTTTTAAAAAATGATCGGATCATCGTGGGTCTTGGTTTAAGGCAAATAGAACCTCAGATGAACAACAACAGGTAACTTTTCTTACCATACCATTGTTTAAGTAATGAACCCAAACAGAGCCAAACAATGGAGTGCTGATGTGTCCAGGTTCACCTCTCAGAGAGACTTGGATTGGCTCCAGCAGAGACCCTGAACAGGAAGAGGCAGGAATGAAGACGGATGGATGGATGGAGCCATTGGAGACAAAACTATGTTTAGATAAAAAAGTAATAATTTCCTTTTTACAGACAATTATTTAACTGGGCAACAAAATACAAATTGTATCTTAAGTACATGTAAAACAACCACCAATTCTTTTTTTTTTGTGTGTGTGTTGCTGCAAAACATCTGGATAGAATTGCAAACATGGTTAATCAGCACATTCCCATCATCACCAATCTCTCTTTTAAAAGACAGGGGGACACAACAGCCCTGCCATGTGCTGGACTTGTCGCCATCAACGTCTTTCTCACTGAAAACACCTGGTGGAAAAGATGGTTTGTTATTTAACGAAAACAAATGATTTGGAGCTGAAGCCTCCAAGTCATCGTGATCGTTGGACACTGAAAGTTACACCCAAAGAAATGCAACCAACAACTCTGTCTCCTCTTTATCATTTGTAGCTGCCAACAGCGTTTATTCACTTCCAGTTTAATACTTAAATGAGCCACTGGAGGGAAAACAAGTGTGTACAAGCAGCCGTGAGGCCCCGGTAAAAGCTGCTGCTTCTACAGGCCTTCAAACGGACTCCTGTGTGACAGGATGGTCACACTTCATCACCCTGAGCTCTCCCAGGGACGGACGTTTGAACACTTTGATGCCGGAGCTCAGTTTCAGTCACATCATTTGATGGAAACACTTTTGATTGTGTAAACTTTTATTTCTTTCACTGGGCTGCATTTGTTCACCAGGAGGTTTAAAAAAAACCAACAGCCAGTCACAGAGAGAAGTTTTCATTCCCGGTGTCTTTGTTTAGAGTTGTTTTCACCCTTTTGTTTTATTAAAGCCTCCGAACACGTCTTCAACCACCGACAAGGAAAACATGAACCATGAGACTGACCTGACCACCTGGAAGTATGAACGTCTGCTGTTTCTTCACTACATAGAGACACGAGGCCACAGTTAACATTATTCTGTGTAGTTGATTTTCGTGAATTGCAGCTGCTTCTGTTCTGATTAAGTTTTATACAATTATCTGCCATCGGCATGTGGAATCTTTTTTTGAAATGGGGGAAACTGGAGCGCCCAGAGAAAACCCATGCAGACTTGGGGAGAACACTATAACGCCATAAACTAGTTTATGACGTCGTGTGTGTGTGTGTGTGTGTGTGTGTGTGTGTGTGTGTGTGTGTGTGTGTGTGTGTGTGTGTGTGTGTGTGTGTGTGTGTGTGTGGTGCTGGTGGTGGGGTGGTGGTGGGGTGGGGGTGTGTGTGTGTGTGTGTGTGTGGGGGGGGGGGGGGGGTCCTAACTATCCTAAATTCTTCTAATTGGTGGTAAAACCTGTTTTGAAACTACAGGTATCCTGAAGCGGTCTTCGTCGTCACTCAGAAGGTCCTTCACGTCACATTTCTTCAGGGGTGGAAGAGGGTCCCGAGTCTTATCTGCCAGAAGCGCGTCTGTGCGTGCTGGGGTGAACTTTTGTCTGCGTGTCCGAACAGTTTCAGTTCGGGGTAAAACTGGCGGAACCGGGATGCTGCTGTAAAACAGTTCGCATTGATCGTCCAGGCGACGCATCGTCTTGTTTCCAACGCGTCTCAGACGGCCAACATCCACGCCGAGCTCTTCAGCCCTCTTCATTTCAGAGCACAGATAGTTTTTTACTGCTCCAGCTCTCTCGTCAGGACGGTGTAAAGACTGAAAGATACGTTCCTGAGCATCCTTTTTCTCCTGCAGTTCCTTTTCTCGTTTTTCCTTTATAATGGCACAATTGGCATCCCAAATTGACATGGCTTTTTCTTTTTCCTTTTGCAGGTGTTGTCTTTTTTCGAGCTCATATAACCTGTCGTTCTCAAACAAGGACTGTCTCACTTGATAATCGGCCTGTTTCTGCGCCCTCCTCTTTAATAACTTTTCTGTCACCTGCTTGGTCACAAACGTCGGAAATGTTTGTTTGGGATCACACTTCTTGTCCATCTCGTCCTTCAACCTTTCCACCCCCTTGACGTTCTTCTCGGCCAGAGCTTTATTAAATAATCTCGCCTCTTTGGCGCTGCCCTCAAAGATGTATTTCTTGTTTCTTAGTTTTAAATCTGCCTCATCTTCTTTGTGTTTTTGTATGTCTCGTTTATCCTTTAGTATTAGTGCTTTTCTTTCTTTTCTCTCCTCCTTTTCCCTCCTCTCTTTGACTCGTTTCTTTTCCATGTGGAGTTGTTCATTTTCTTCCCGCAGCGCCTGTTCAACAAGTCGCCGGTGACGATCGTCGTCTTGCTGATGTTTATGAATTTGAGCTGATTGACTCCTTTCATAATCCTCATATTTGAGCGACTCTTTCTTCCTTTTCTTCAGGTTTGCCTTGTGTGACAGCAGTTCTTCGTTTCGTTTCATTGCATACGCGTCACTTAAACTGCTGTTGAACATCCGGACACATGGATGTTGCTGGATTCTCCTCAACTGGATCCGTTCCACTTGTTTGGCCCGTTCTTGCTCTTGGACCTCCACCTGCTTCTCCAACTGCTGTCTCAGATCCGCAGCAGTGGAGTCGTGTTTCTTAAAATTTTTGACATACTGTTTTCCTTCACCGTCCAACCCGTTTTTCCTCACCAGAGGTTCATTCAGGGACCTCTGGATTCGGTTCCAGGTGTCTGCTGAGAGGATCAACGCACCGTCACTAGTTATTGTGGTCATTTTTGGAGAAAAATGAGAAATGTTGTTGTGGAGTTTACAACCACTCAGACAAAGGCTCACTTGCTGTGTGCTCTCAGTCGCTGTTCTAGAGAACTGAAATGTTCTCGACTTCAGCCCTTTTAAAGGCTTCAGATGTGATGACGTCATTCGAACATGACGTATTCCGCCCGTATGTGTAAATATGCTAATCATCTGGTTTGACGTCAATACACATTCTAAACAAATAAAATTAAAAAAAAAACTATTGTTGCATGATACCATTGTTTTGCTCTGCAGTTCATGCCTGTAAGCTATATTCAGCTCAGTAGCCTGAAGCAAAAGAAGAAGTGAGGGGAATTCCAGATGTTCACTAAGGGTTGCCCCCTCACCCATATTAAATAACCTAACTAACACATTAAAGGACTGAATATGCCATTTCTGAGTATTTGAGTATCTGAGTATATATATATATATATATATATATATATATATATATATATAGTAATAATTAATTCTTCTATTCTAATCACAACCAAATACTCAGAAATGGCATATTCAGTCCTTTAATTTTACTGTGTCACCAGAGTGCACCTTAAGTGACCATTGATTACCTTTGTCATGCAGACAGACGTTCTGCTTGTCCATCCTAAAGACCAGCACCACTCCCAGAACCTCAGGTCCCCTGAGGGGTGGAGGAGTGATGGGAACGGAAAAGGTTAACTTCTAAATAACAATTATAATTGACACGGAAAACATGGACTACAGATAACCAACTGTTTCCATGGAATTCTGTGTGATTGAACAAGTGATCCAAACAAAATAAAATAAGCAGTAACATAACCTCTGCAGAAAATACCAATTGGACAACAATAAAGATGCCTTTTTCTCTATTTCTCATCTTACCTTCTTGTTTTTTTCTAGTAACAAAGACTGGAAATACATTTGGTAGATCAGTCTACAGTTACTATATATGGACACCACAGTTACCTGCCCTGTAAAGGGTTCAGCTAAAACACAGGTCTTGTGTGTTCCCGCAAAGTTCTCCACGTTGGTGACACCAGACCTCGCTGGCCGTCACGTTCCTCTCTCCACCAACAGGAGTGGGCGTGTCTGTCAGTGAATCAGTCTTTATGGTCCAAAATGGTTTCAAAGGCACCGAAGTCTGTTGAATCTGGTTCCAGGCTAAACCTCCCAAAGGTCAGCAGAATCCTTCAGTACTACGATTCATCTCCGAGACCTCATGTACTTGTGTCTGAGGGAAAAGGACCCTCTGGAACCAGAACCAGAACCGAAACCAGAACCAGAACCAGAACCAGAACCCAGTCATCTGGATGGATATTGAAGGACCATCCGCTGGACAGGTTCAGCTGCATACAGTTCTCAAACACACTCACTCCCTCACACACACACACACACACACACACACACACACACACACACACACACACACACACACACACACACACACACCTACTCACAACTCTCATGAAAGCATCCAGGTTTCAGGTGGAGCCCATTGGTGGAAACCTGCTAGATGATCTTAAAAGGACAAAGGTTCACGTTGACACTTCTTATTGAAGAAATCTTCTCCGTCAGCTGTCGCTGTGAAGATCAAAAGGGTCGTTAGTTGCTGCACATTTCCTGCAGATCCTGGATCAGTATTGTCAGTGTGGGACTGACACCACTGTCAGCCTTCCTACAACTACTCAGTGACGTTCCTCTCAAGAAGATCCACTAAAAGGTGATGCTAGTGTGGGTGGACCCAGAAGCAGTGCAGACAGAGTGAGTCGGTCAAAAGCTTGTTAGTGTTGACAGCTAATTAGTCACCACTCAGATCAACCACACAACATTAAAGGAAAATAAGTGAAAAACAAAAGCAGTGGTAAAAGAACAAATATCTACTAAAAGAAACAATAAAATGTAACTTACTGAAAAGTTTCCTGTCTTGCATCATATTCCAGGCATCAAGCGATTAACCGTCCTGCCTTCTAAACCTCTGATTGAAGCCGTCGGACCACCGACCAGTTTTGTCCTTTTTTCCCTTTCTTCCAGACAGAATTTTGCTTAGTTCAGAATCATAATTTAGTCTACAGTTCTGCCCATGCCAGGAGTTACGTCAGATAATTGTGGCTTTAGTGTCAATAACAGAGTTTTGAGGACTAATGGCTCAGAAACTTTAACTCATTTAAATTCTATTCAACCTCAGTTTAGGTTTATTCTAATGCAATCCAACTCATATTAACACATTTAAATTAACTTTAATGTTATAAGCATAGAAGGTTCCTTTTCCTTTACTAGAACCTAAAACAGGGGTTTCCCACAGTTAGGAAGACAACGGTTCTCTAAATTTAGTCCTGCCCAGGGCTTTGCCAAGTCTTAACTTCAAATTGCAGGGACAAGGTTAGGTGGTCTTGGACAGGTCAGGAGAACTTGGACAATTCAGGCGGTCATGGACAGGTCAGGAGAACTTGGACAGGTCAGGAGAACTTGGACAGGTCAGGAGAACTTGGACAATTCAGGCGGTCATGGACAGGTCAGGTGGTCATGGACAGGTCAGGAGAACTTGGACAGGTCAGGTGGTCATGGACAGGTCAGGTGGTCATGGACAGGTGAGGAGAACTTGGACAGGCCAGGTAGTCATGGACAGGTCAGGTGATCTTGGACAGGTCAGGAGATCTTGGACAGGTCAGGAGATCTTGGACAGGTCAGGCGGTCATGGACAGGTCAGGTAGTCATGGACAGGTCAGGAGATCTTGGACAGGTCAGGAGATCTTGGACGGGTCAGGTAATCTCGGCTGCCCTCTACGACACACTCCAAGTCCAAGTGGAGTTGCCCCCCTCCTGCAACAGCACATCATCAGTCTGGTGAACACAAACACACATCGACAGTTTCAGTGTCTGAGAAGAAAATGTCCTTCAGTTTCTCCAGAGCAACACCTGTTGGACAGTCCATCATCAATGTCCTCCACAGCACAGATCAGAACTGATGAAAGTCAGTTCCATCAGGCCATATTTGATCATCCAGGTGTTTCCACCAAGTGTGAGGTGTCCTCCAGTATGACAACAGCAGACATGTGTTCAGGTCTCTGGTGTTTCTGATAGTTGGAGTTTCAACGCGACTCCAGACAACAACAGTCAGACTCACATCCACCTCGTCAGCGTGGATGTCAGTTGGAACCTCCCCTACAAGGCAGAGCATCGCCACGGCAGGTAAAACACCCCTGGGCATCTGGAAAACCAACCAAAAGGAATGATAGGAAACAACAGAATAACTAAAAAAGAAACTGGCCTACAAGCCGCACATATGTAGGAGACTGTGATTTAATTTGAATTGTTATGTCTGGTTAAGTTTTTTATTTTGTTCCTCTTTTAGGGTGCGATAAGAACATAATACATTTACCTTTTTTTTCAATTTATGTTTCCTGTCAGTCTTAAAAGCAAAATATAAGGTAATCTCATGACAAGAGGTCATTAATGTTGTTTCTTTTAATCCCAAGATTTTGCCCAAGAAAATTTTAAATATACAAACTCAGTTTTCACAGAATAACGTAGACTAAACACTACATGATTATCATAACTAATCATTGCACGTGTGCGTGCGTGCGTGCGTGCGTGCGTGCGTGCGTGCGTGCGTGCGTGCGTGCGTGCGTGCGTGCGTGCGTGCGTGCGTGCGTGCGTGCGTGCGTGCGTGCGTGAGCAGAACAGGGAATTAAGGACCAAATACAAATCTGCACAAACCGTATTATCCGACAGCCACAGCGTCTTAAAGACCAGATATGATCCTTGACCATATGATATATATGAGATAAACGCATGACCACCGGTCAGGTCACAGGTTAATATTTACCATCGCACACTGACCTGCTGGATCATCAACTGTTTTAGGTTACCAGGAGGATCCTTCTGGATCTCTACTGAACTGGTTCCAGTTACAGAGGGAGACTGGGAGAAGTGGCTGATGTCAGGACCAGTACAACTCCTCGCCACCGTGGTTCCTATAGCAACAGAAGTCTTTCAGCGGGAGGTGCTGACAGGTCGGACGGGTTAAAGAAGGTTAAAGGTTAAAGAAGCAGTTCCTTAAAAAAACCCTTAACCCTTGTTCAAACAAACACAAACATGAATCTAACATGGCACTAAAGGTTTGGTTGGTTCTAACTGATGGCACTCAACAATGTCTACCAAATGTTTTATGAAATGTTTTTTTGGATAATATCGACAGCCTTAGTCACACACTCCCACTCAATATACTTACTGTTACGACTTACACCAGAGGAAATACCACCAAATAAAACATTTTATCTTGGCTCCACCGCCAATATAAGTACATTCCAATTACATTCTGTGAAATTGTTCATTTTTTATGATGTTTCTTTTGTGGTTCTCATTGTTATTTGGACAAAAAGTGGACGTATAGCACATATTTCTACTCATTAACCCAGTAATTAATGGGAGGGGAGAAGGAGGTCCAAATGGAAATCTGCACAGGAAGAAGCGTACACACGGATTCAAACATCTGAACATCTGAACGTAGGTATGTCTCCTGATTTGGGTGTAAAACATCTTTTAATGTGAATACTGTGCAATTCTTTGTACCTAAGGCCGCTGATGAGGTTCTCGTCCCTCAGGGTAGCCGGTGCTCTGGGAGTCTTGGGTTCTGGTTCCGTGGTTCTGTGGTTCTGGAGGGAGATTTCCATTGGCAAAAGCAGAGGAAGCCCAGGTTTTGGCCTCTCTGTGTTGGATCACGTTGTTAAAACCAGAGGTTGCCCTTTGACTCAGACGTGAATTGTCATAACAACTAAGGTCTTTATACATGACTTTGCTTTTCACGTTTGTTTCCGTAGTTCTGTTATGCAACTGTAAAATATCAGGACTTTAACCTTTTTCCATCATAGCTGGGAGAGGCTGCTGCCTCCCACAGCTCCATCAAGACAGCCTGGAAGAGTTAATGGATGGATGCATCTACCGGCTTAATGAAAGTTCATACTGTAAACTCAAGGAAACATCAGCAGAGTGCATCAGTGCGTCAGCATGAGTTTCAAACTGGCTCGTAATGACTCGCTGTCCTGCTGAGAGGACTCGTCATCGCGACTCACTGACGACGGTTCACTGTTTCTACTGTTTCTATATATCCACTTTGTGCTCTCTGTCCATCTCCTTCACCCAGATGTTGCATTTGTGTTGTAACTATGACAACAGTATTATTGGTAACGTTAGCCTTGAGATGCTGTAGCTGTAATGAGGAGCAGATCTCTGTCACCGTGGGTTACCGGCTGGTTCCTGCAAACACACATACACTCACACACACACACATACACTCACACACACACACACTCACACACACACACACGTCTTTGGGATGCAGCAGTGTGTACTCGTCTCATTCAAATTCACTTTGCATCGATTTTGCACTTTGGTTTAAAATGCAACAATCTGTGTCTCTACCTCCATGGCTCCACCTAAATCAATCACACGCACGCACGCACACACGCACGGAGGCACGGAGGCACGGACGCACGCACACACGCACACACACACAGTGTTTGGACCTGACTGATGCCAGACATTCTCACGCATGTACACAGAGTGCTCGAGACGCCAGACTGGCAGCGCTGGATCGGGTCAGTATTGAACTAAAACACTCAGAAACCTCATAAACGCGTGTCTGTCCATCTGTTGGTCCTCCTCTCTCTCTCTGTCAGGTTGAGACATTACTTATTTAAGAAAAAGGATGGAAATAAATACCCTCTGTTTACTTGGGGTCTTTTCGTGGCCTACACAGGGTGTTTCCAGCCTCTGTAAACCTGTTCTTGTGCTGCTTTGAGTAGCCCACCTGCCCACCAGTCCTCTGTGTCCACCCTTCAAGAGCCTGGTTCTGATGCAGGTTTCTTCCTATTAAAGGAACGGCTGCAGGTGGTGGCGGTGAGTTTCCTCTGCAGGGTGGCTGGACTCTCCCGTAGAGGCAGGAGACGTTCAGCCACGGACAGATCTGCATGAATGTTTAGATGTTTGCTCACAATGGCATATTGAAAGAATGGGTCACCTTTGAAACACCTTGGCCAGTAGCAGGCAGAACAACTTGAACATTGAAGGTTGTGCTCAAACCTTGGGAGCCTTTCGTTGACTGATGTCATGATGCAGGTGAAGACTCGTCGTCCAGGTGGGGGTCAACTCTGACACATGGCCACTTGTCGCCAGGTTGTTTTTTCTTCATCTTCATACATTAACTTTAAAAAAAGCAACTTGTGTGTCCAAGTGTGCAAAAGCCAGGGACACCTCACATTTATGAAAATGTTGTGTACTTACTAAACGTTGTCAGTAGAAAGACATTACAGGCCAGAGGGACTTGTTGCCACACCCATAGATTTGATTGGCATGTAACTTTAAACGCTGGTTCAACCAAAAACCATCTTAATTACTTTTGAGAAGCATTTCTGGTTGATAAAATGTCGGAAAACAGACGAATGGCCTCAGACTAACCTGTTTTACTTTCTCTCTGTGTTTGTTCTTTGGTTTTGCTCTTTTAGGACCAAATAGGAAAAATGGACAAAACAAAGGGAATATTTTTGTTTTTCTAAACTAAAACCAACTCAGAAACCAGAATATAGAAAAACTGAAATAAAAATTGCATTAATCTGCCAATTGATTTATTTATAAATACAAAAGCAGAAGAACAGAGAACAAAAAGCAACTGCAACGTGAATGGCTCACTCTGGAAGTAAAACGTTTCCCACTTTTCCCAGAATCCACACCTGTCAAAACTCCAATTCTGACAGGTGTGGGCGCTGCCCCACCTGTCTGAGCTCCACCAGAGCCCCGCCCTCTGTGCGCCACAGTTTTCTACCCCTGAGCTTGAACCTGTTTTGTTTTTATTTTGAAAAAACCTGCTGATTTTCCGTCTTTTATTGTTTTTTTGTCTTTTTCCATTCCACTTGTAAATGCAGCTCCTCGCCTCCGAAAGCCCAGACGACACCCATCACAGCATCCACTGAAATCACCATAGCGTGCTCTAAGACTACATGCCAACCCCACAATATTTCATAAAACTCCCTGATGCAGAACAAGATCATACGAGAAAGAGTCAGCTTCCATCTGCTATCAGCCGAGGTCCGTTATTGTTCATTTTCCTCGTGGCTGTTACGTAGCTGACCATGTTTTATAACGGCTGGTGTTACAGACGTGTGTGCTGTTAGTCCTAATGGTCTTAAACATATTGTATATCTGTTTACATCATGAACGCGTTCACTTTTATGCCTCTTCAAATATTTTGGGAGCCCTAAAGGCCCCTGGAGTCAGACTGCCAGGGACATCCAGAAATATGCCCATTTAAAACACACTAAAATATTGAAGCCGAGTTTTTAATGGAGCGTGCAGCACTGAATATGATGGAGAGGGAGAGGGGGGATCAATCTGGAGATTTTACGACGGAGGACTATAAACATGTCTGCTGTAAATTGTTTTGGAGATGCTGGAGCTCTCAGAGCCGGCTACGAGACAGATAAATCCACGCAGACACACAAAAGCAAAGAAACACAAACACTGGTCACATTTACTAAAACATCTCTGACCTCGTCCTCTCTTCACTGCCTGCACATCATAAAATAATCCGCTTTAATTAAATTATGAAGATCTTTTAGGCATATTACTGGCTGCTGGGTTGTAGCTGATATTTTAGATTTACTATCATTATTACTATTATTAGTTTTTGACACAAACCAGGTCATTTTTCACAACCCGAAGGTACTTCACCTCCGTATGTTCACTTCATGCAACATAAAAGCGATGCTGTTGACTCCAAACCATTTTTTTGTCTTCACTGTTGCAGTTTAAGCTACCAAACGGCAAAAAGCAGTTAATCAATGCAGCTGCAACTGCTACTTTACAAATGAATGGCTTACTTTCTAAAACGCACGAGTGCAGATGAGAAGAGACCTGGACAAACGCCTGTGATGTCACTCACAGGTTTAGGGAGAGGTGTCTCTGCCGTGCTGGTAGAAACTGGTTCATAGGAAAATGGGGAAATAATAGACAAATCATTGAGCTTTGCATCATTCTGATCAAAACTGTCCATCTATCCTTGTTTCAGACGTCACAACTGACAACATCTGGAACAAGGACCGTCAGAGATTCCCTGTTTCCTACCTCATCCAACCATTTTCAGCGTGGCAGATGGAGTCAGCTGTGGTCCAGATAGGCGGCTCAGACAGAGTCGGTGGGCAGCTTTCAACCCCCGAAGAGTCCCACTGTGCCTGCCAACTTGGTCCCCGGCTGCTGGCTCGGGCCCCGGGTGAAGGAGTCCGACCGTCTAGTGGTCAGCTGCTGAACTGTCAGACCAGGGAGTATGCTTTGGATTATTACTGGATTATGGTCTGTTAGCTCCTAATTCACAGCTCACATGTCAAGTTAAACACGTATAACAAACCCTACGGATTTAAAGTGACGGCGGCTTCACGTTTCACACCACAGACTCCACCCAGCTGTCAGTCACAGCACCTCCTTTCATCTGTCTGATGAGGTACGTAGACGTTGTTTCATCAAACTATAGAGGCCATGACTGTAAATACGTTTATTTCTGCTGTAAATTTGGACATTTTACTTTGGAGGTCAATGGAGATTAACTTACTGTTGGATCCAGACTCTGACTCTGGTCAGCAGAGGATCTGCAGGTCTGGATCCAGACCCTGGTGGTCAGCAGAGGATCTGCAGGTCTGGATCCAGACCCTGGTGGTCAGCAGAGGATCTGCAGTTCTGGATGCAGACCCTGGTGGTCAACAGAGGATCTGCAGGTCTGGATCCAGACCCTGGTGGTCAGCAGAGGATCTGCAGGTCTGGATCCAGACCCTGGTGGTCAGCAGAGGATCTGCAGTTCTGGATGCAGACCCTGGTGGTCAGTAAAAGAACTGTCACTTTTGAGGCCTGACAGTAATCAGGTCAAGGCTGGAGAACAAGGTCATCATTGTGGAACTGACTGTACCACAGGAAGAAGACTGCGACAAGGACCACAACAAGAAGTCTCTGAAAAACAAAGACCTGGTCCAGGAGTGCAGAGAGTATTTGTGGCAAATGTGGCTTTTCTTGGAGAACTAGGGTGCAGAGTGTTCCCGGCTCATGTGGATGGTACTGACAGCTGGGAATAACAGATGATGAGTGGAAGGCAGTGATGCTCAGGACCATGGAAGCAGCAGAAAGAGCATCTTGCATAGAGGAACTGGAGGTTTGGAACTAATGGGCAGTGATATGGTCACCACGTCAGACACGTCCGCTGGAGGATGCCACGGTGAAAAGTGAAAACTCCCAATGAAGGGTTTTGTCTGCAGTTGTTCCATAGAGGGACTGAATAAGTCACCTCCAGGATGTTGTAGTCTATATTGTTCTGAACTGTTATGAACAAGAGGGGGAAATGCAGGTGATGTCAAGGCCGTGTGATCCGTGTGCTGTGAAGATGTTTAGAGGTGTTTTCACAATTGCAGCTTTTAATGGACTTTACAAAGAAACGGCTGGGTGCTTTGGTTTTATACATTTAAAATTCATCTCATTCTTGCACCTCCTCAGGAAATCATCTCCTGCACCTTTAACATGGACAGTGACACTGTTTTGGCCGGTTTGACTTTACATACGTGGAAAGTGTAATCCCACCCAGTCCCACCACTAACACACTTCAGACTGTTTTGTGTTTGCAGAAAGCCCCTTTGTGGTCTTTCCTCGGGGTCCTACCAGGACCAGAAACGCCCCGGTCCTACTTTACTGCAGCTGGAAGTCTCTCAGAAGAGAAGAGCTTTAAAATGCTGCCTTATCGGCTGGACTCGTAAGAGTTGTTATCCAAAGGTGTCCAAGATTCACATCGTTTAAAATGTTAAAAATCAAACGTGCTTTTTGATTTGTGAGATGATCCTCTCCTCATACAAGGTGGAAAATGTCTTCTGAAATCCTCCGAACTGTTTACCGGCGACCTCCACAGGTCAACTTACAAGTCGCAGCCCGTTCTGGGTGCTTTAGTTTGGAATTTCACCAGATTCCCGTTAACGCTCTTGTGTCTGATATTCTGCCTTATCGAGTTGCCGTGTTGAGAATCGAGCCTGCAGACACAGACTTGGTGGCTCTTTTAGAAGCACAGAGCAGACAGTCAGAATTTTATTCAGTGGCTATTAGAAAGGAAAACATTCAGTGAAATAAATGTTCATAATAAAATTAAGAAATAAAATGTGGAAAAAGTGAATTATATAAAAGTATTGTTCAAACAAACACAAAATGAATTCATACATTGCAGTAACTGTCATTTTTATTTTATTATATTTGTTTAATATTTTATTGAAAAACAGATAAATACATGTACTTATTTGGATACACGATATTAAGTCAAAATTATGGGCCAAAACTGTTGAGCTGGTTCAGTTTCATCCGAGTCTTTTATGAAAGTTGTCCGTGTCAAAGTAAAACCAGTTAAAATATGGATAACGCCTTTCCTTTTTGTCTGTTTAAATATATGTTTGCTGGTGCAAAATGCAGTTAAATAAATCTGAAATATATTAGAACTAAGTTGTCTTTAAATTATGAATTTAAATCTTTCTTTCAGGGACGTTATCGTAGATTTAGGTGGCCGTTAAACATGCCGTTACCTTCATTTCAGACAGTTACACAACCTTTAAATGACACGACGGGTGGAGGTATATTTTTTATGGGGTTCACAAACTACCTTAAAAAGACATTTCTAAAGCTGAACTGGAGGTCACTGAATTGAATTATAATTAGAAATGAACAGAACTTTAGTGAACGAACTTGAACTTAGAGTTGTATTTAGGTGGATTTAATTTTCTCTGTAAATTGCTCAGAGATGACACTTGTCAAAATGTTTTAATTAAACTAAAATAAGTCATTTTTGAATCTGAATGAGCAATGAGCCTGACCGTATCAGGTCAAAGAAGCAAAACTGCAGATGCACACCTGTCAACAAAATGTAGTTCCACGGCAGCATTTGCATGTTTCCTGCAAAATGAGTTAGAAACCTGAAAGTTTTATCTACAAGCGAACTTGCAGCCTGAATCTGTTCATTTTATTTGTTTAAATCCTTTAAAGGCTGACAAGTTTATCAGACTGACCCCCAGAAAAAGAACTGCACAAACGGGTCCAGAAACAGAAAAATCTGTTTGTAACATTAACATCACAACTAAACATTTCATCAACCATAGCTGCAGGTCTCTGCAGGTCTGGATCCAGGCTCTAGTGGTCAGTAGAGGAACTGCAAGTGTTTTTTCAGTCTAGCAGGCCGGATGTGGCCTCTGGGTGTGAGCAGGCAGTCCTTGAACAGGAAACAAACCGAATTACCTCTACTAAAACCCTCATGAGGATGAATGACACAAGCATTGTCATGTGACTCCAGGATAAAGGAAAAGTAAGACATTAGCTGCACATGTGGATCCTGAATCAGATTTACCTCCGATTTATTGCAGTCTCATGAGAGACTTTGTTACGTTTTAAGATGAAGACTGGATTTAAAGTCAGATTTAGAGGAGCAGCTGAAACAGTTAACATTGTAGAGAACGGTTCTTTGAGGGGATTGAAGGTTCTGCTCTTCTGCTGCTTTGTTGTTCTGTTAAATGAATGTCAGAAGAAGCAGATCACCGTAGGTGAGACTGCAGGGAACGACTGCAGACACATAAAACTCCACAGCTGAGACACATTGATAAGCACTGTGTGCATGTCTGTGTGTGTGTGTGTGTGTGTGTGTGTGTGTGTGTGTGTGTGTGTGTGTGCGCGCGCGTGTGCGTGTGCGTGTGTGTGTGTGTGTGTGTGTGTGTGTGTGTGTGTGTGTGTGTGTGTGTGTGTGTGTGTGCGTGCGCGTAGAAGCAGGTGAGGAGGGGATGAGTGGTCTCAGAGCGCCTCCAAGTGGACGTTCAGTCTGCGTTTGAGTCTTTCTCTGTCAATGGATTTAAATAGAATATAAAAATATAAAACGATGCACACATACACAGTCCTAATCAAGTCATTCAATTTTAAAGATATTTTTAAAAGGCTAATTTATTGTTACATTTTTTTCTATTCTTTAAAACATCACTCGTTTGATGAAGTTATTTGTGAACCTTTTGTTTGGTCTAAATTGCAAAAAGAAATTTCATAATTGGCATGTTTGTTTATTATCATAAATCATTTTCACTCAGAATTTCTATGATCACATTAGCCAAATTTAACATAATATAAATAAAAAAATGAATAATAAATACGTGAAACAAGAAGGACATAAGTAAAAATAAGAAAAAAACAAACAAATTACATTATTATAAAATAATAAAGTCACATAACAAATATCACAATTTTAATTACTTAATATTTCATATAAACAATACATAATAATAGAAAATAACAAATTGCATGAAATAAATTAAACAAACATAAACCATATATCGTATTACAGTAGAATAACAATAATAAATACATGATAAATAATATAAAATAAAGCAATAACAAAACAAAAATAATAATAATTAAAATCCTATAATAAAACATAATAATACATAATAAAACAAAATTAATAGATATTTTTAAAATACATTTTATAATATTGAAAAAAAATGTAATTAAGAGGGAAAGAATAATTTACAATAAAAGTAAATAACCAAACTATATAAAATAATATATTTAATAATAAAACAGTGATTAAAAAATATATAATAATTAAAAACTAACCAATCATTAGAAAGAGAACTTAAATATAAATACTAAATAATAATAAATTGTAAATTTAAATAAAAAGAAAAACATATAATGATTCACATTAAATAAAATATGTTAATAGAAATTTGAATTGAAATAATAGTAAATGTTTATTTTAATATGTTTAAAATGTTTAATTTAATAATAACCATTGCAATTGACAGAATGATTCATAAATAAATAATAAGAATAACACATAAAATATTATCATAAAGTAAAGTGGAAAAAATAAAAAAACAAATCAATTCCATGCAATATTACAATAAAAAAACAATAATAACAAATAACAATAAAGAATTACAATGCAATGAAAATTAGAAAGCAAAAACTTGTTAATATTTAATTTTGATAATAAGCTAGTGTAAAGTATTAAAAAATAAATAGAAATATGAAATAATAGATAAAAACAAATAAGGATAATACTGAATGTTATTGTAAATATAGAAAATAAAATGTTGATTATATTGATGAACAATTGTACATCTGGGACAAAAAAATGTTATTAATATCATGAGTGTAATATTATTATATATGATATGAAGAAGAAAATGTCATTTGTTTTATTTAAAGCATTTATTTGTTCATGAAGAAATAAAACAGCCCTGATGGGAATTTTATATCATACACAATATTTTATATTAAAAAAAAAATCTTCAACAAAAAAAGTATTTAAGAAATAATAAATAAAAAAACGGAAGATCTTATTTATAACTCCCTCCAACCTTTCATGTGTATGTACATTTTTATATTTCATGTACATAAACAGCTAACAGATGGTTTCTGGTGGTTTCTAAAGAAGACATTGGAACGAAAAGAAACTCCACGAGAGGATGTGAATGAATGCTGGGAATGCTGGCAGTTGCAGGTTTGTTTAGACTCTGTGTTGTGTCCAGGTTTGTGTGGACTGGTCTGTACTTCCAGATGGGTTCGTATTTCTTTATCTCTTGCTCCTCGTCTGCGTTGGTTTGTTTGGGAGTCCAGAGTGTCAGTATTTCACTCAGGCCTGGGTAAGAACAGCTCATTATCGCACCTCCTTCTCCCTGTCTGTCTGTTTGTTCTGTTTTTTGGAAGCTTGTTTATCTTCGCAGTTTAAAAGTGTGTTATTTCATTAGGTGAGTTTAATTTCTAAACTACCCAGTTGCTTGTCTCTTGTGTTGACTGCCTTTCCGAGGTGTTCCTGGCTACCAGCCATGAATCTGAGACCCTGCACACGAAAGAAAACTTCTGGACATTAAAGCTCAACATGGGAATGTGAAAAATCATAAAACAGGAAGCTTGAACATGAAACTTATAGCTCCTGATATGACAGCTCTTTCAAAACTTTTATGAACTGCTTAATACATAGTGCTTAAAATGACATCTAAACAGCCTGAAAACGGGGAACAATAAAATCAGTAAGTCAGTACATCAGTAAAATCAGAATATGGCATATTTATCTAATTTGCTTATTTGCGGATGCTGGATTGTTCCATGCAAAATTCTGCATATAAATTGTTTGCTGACGTTGGCATGATTGCTTGGGAACATTTGGTACAGGTAATCTTTTCTTTCTGAACCTTTGCTTTACCGTTGAATTACTGATCATCACTGCGGAGGAAGCTGTTTGTCTGTTAAGGTAAATGGCGTTTAGGGAAGCGTTGGTTCTGGCTCGCTCATCACCGGACATGTACCAAGAGCTTTTAAGATTGCAGTGCTTAAACCTCTACTTTCAGAACAGGGCCAACTTCCGATCTTTGTTATATTATAACCTCCCTCTCAAGTCCTCTGACAGTAACTCGGTTTCTCCTCTTGTTCTCTTGGATTTCACATGATACTTATGAGAAGATTGGAGCAGGTTGTTGGAATTAGAGTGATGGCGTTTAAGTGATTCCAATCATACTTATCATGTGGATTTCAGTTTGTCTATGAAAATAATGATTGTTCCAGTCATACTAGGGTCAGTTGTGGGGTATCTCAGGGTCCTGTTCTTGGACCGATACTTTTCTCCTTCAATACGCTGTCTTAAGTAAAACATCATTAGTAACCATAACATCAGTTTCACCGTTGAGCAGATAAGAGTCAACTGTATTTGTCTTTGAGACCATATGAAGCTAAATAAACACCCTTATTGGCTGAAGGCATTGAAGATGTGAAGACCTGGAAGAATTTAAATGTTATGCTTCCTAATTCAGATAAAATTGAAATTATTATAACTGGGCCTAAGCAGCTCCTGCTGGTGCTTCTGAGCTGTACAGTTAACTTAGATCACATTTTCTAGCCTCTAGCTCTACTCTTCAGACACTTGTGATCAAGACCCAGCACCAACCATCTAACTTTGTTGAAGCTCACGCGGAACTGAGATTTGTCGCAGTTCCTCGACTGACCTGACTACAGACTGGCTCAATCTCCATTGACTCCCAAATTGAAAGGTCCAACTTTATTAAGCATTACATTTATTTCTAATATGGTTGTCTAGCCGTTAAAACTTCCTTATCTATAAGCGTCATGTTACCGCGCTCAGCTGAGCAACCAGCCCCGTTTATGAACCCAGCGTAAACACAACAGTTATTTCATATTTCACTGTCGAAAACATGCTATATGGTATATTCCGCCAGCAGCTCTGGAGATATTTTAGTGAGGTTCAGCTGAAGGAGCTGGGAGCAAAGCTAACTTTGACTGATGTGCTGTGGGTCTGTTCCTATTGGCCTCTGGAGCAACTTGGCTCCGCCCCCAAAAAACAAACCTCAAAACCATTCCTCAGAAACCAGTGAGTCACGTGATGTCATGTGTTTTACACAGTCTAAATATAAATATTAGCTTGCCTTTATTTCAAGTGTTATAATAATGTGTCAACACACATTTATTAAGTTTTAAAGCACAATTTATCTAATTGTTGCACAAATTTTCTATTTTATTTTGACAAGGACTATAGACCTGAGACAAGGACTATAGACCTGAGACAAGGACTATATACCTGAGACAAGGACTATAGACCTGAGACAAGGACTATAGACCTGAGACAAGGACTATATACCTGAGACAAGGACTATAGACCTGAGACAAGGACTATATACCTGAGACAAGGACTATAGACCTGAGACAAGGACTATATACCTGAGACAAGGACTATAGACCTGAGACAAGGACTATAGACCTGAGACAAGGACTAAAGACCTGAGACAAGGACTATATACCTGAGACAAGGACTATATACCTGAGACAAGGACTATAGACCTGAGACAAGGACTAAAGACCTGAGACAAGGACTATAGACCTGAGACAAGGACTATAGACCTGAGACAAGGACTAAAGACCTGAAACAAGGACTAAAGACCTGAAACAAGGACCAGCCAGGCTGAAAACATGAACAATCAGAGCTGACACAAAGACATGGATCTGAAATGAGGAATAGTGGCTCTGAAAGTAGCAGAACCAAAACAAGGACTAGAAGAGCTCCGCTTGGACCTGCCGTCGAGTGCGGGTATCAGCAGAGCTCTTCTAGTCATCATTTCAGCTCCACTAATACTGGTTTAGGCTATTCCGGTTCTCATTTCAGCTCTGGTAGCACATTTTCCTGATGTTGTTGGCTAGTGGCTCATTTAGTCACCTTTGAAAAGACCTGAAACTATAGGTGATGGTCTTGAGGCTGAAGAATCCAGTTGCAGCCGGAGGTAGAAGCTGATCTAGAGAACTGCAGCTGGTGACCTCTGGTTAGATCCTGGCAAGCAGCCTTTAACTGGTGGGGGAAAAACTGCTTCTGGCTGCTTTGCCAAGCTTCTCCAAGCTATTCACACTAATCCAAAGCCTTCCAGAAGTAGTCTTAGTGGTCTCTCTCTACAGTTAACCACACAGCCTGGCATATTATACCATCAGTCTGGTTATCGTCCACCATCAGTCTGGTTATAGTCAAACATCAGTCTGGTTATAGTCCACCATCAGTCTGGTTATAGTCCACCATCAGTCTAAACACCTGGTTATAGTCCAAAATCAGTCCGGTTATAGTCCACCATCAGTCTGGTTATAGTCCACCATCAGTCTGGTTATAGTCCAACATCAGTCCGGTTATAGTCCACCATCAGTCTGGTTATAGTCCACCATCAGTCTGGGTATAGTCCACCATCAATATAAACACCTGGTTATAGTCCACCATCAGTCTGGTTATAGTCCACCATCAGTCTGGTTATAGTCCACCATCAGTCTAAACACCTGGTTATAGTCCAAAATCAGTCCGGATATATTGCACCATCAGTCTGGTTATAGTCCACCATCAGTCTGGTTATAGTCCAACATCAGTCTGGTTATAGTCCAACATCAGTCTGGTTATAGTCCACCATCAGTCCGTTTATAGTCCAACACCAGTCTGGTTATAGTCCACTATCAGTCTGGTTATAGTCCACTATCAGTCTGGTTATAGTCCACCAACAGTCTGGTTATAGTCCACTATCAATCTGAAGACCTGTTTATTGTCCAACATTGGACTGGTTATAGTCCAACATCAGTCTGGTTATAGTCCACCATCAGTCTGGTTATAGTCCACCATCAGTCCGTTTATAGTCCAACATCAGTCTGGTTATAGTCCACCACCAGTCTGGTTATAGTCCAACATCAGTCTGGTTATAGTCCAACATCAGTCTGGTTATAGTCCACTATCAATCTGAAGACCTGTTTATTGTCCAACATTGGACTGGTTATAGTCCAACATCAGTCTGGTTATAGTCCACCATCAATATAAACACCTGGTTATAGTCCAGTTTCAGTCTAAACACCTGGTTATAGTCCAACATCAGTCTGGTTATAGTCCACCATCAGTCTGGTTATAGTCCACCATCAGTCTGGGTATAGTCCACCATCAATATAAACACCTGGTTATAGTCCACCATCAGTCTGGTTATAGTCCACCATCAGTCTGGGTATAGTCCACCATCAATATAAACACCTGGTTATAGTCCACCATCAGTCTGGTTATAGTCCACCATCAGTCTGGTTATAGTCCACCATCAGTCTGGGTATAGTCCACCATCAATATAAACACCTGGTTATAGTCCACCATCAGTCTGGTTATAGTCCACCATCAGTCTGGTTATAGTCCAACATCAGTCTGGTTATAGTCCACCATCAGTCTGGTTATAGTCCACCATCAGTCTGGTTATAGTCCACCATCAATATAAACACATGGTTATAGTCCACCATCAGTCTGGTTATAGTCCACCATCAGTCTGGTTATAGTCCAACATCAGTCTGGTTACAGTCCACCATCAGTCTGGTTATAGTCCACCATCAGTCTGGTTATAGTCCACCATCAATATAAACACATGGTTATAGTCCACCATCAGTCTGGGAATAGTCCACCATCAGTCTGGTTATAGTCCACCATCAGTCTGGTTATAGTCCACCATCAATATAAACACCTGGTTATAGTCCACCATCAGTCTGGTTATAGTCCAACATCAGTCCGGTTATAGTCCACCATCAGTCTGGTTATAGTCCAACATCAGTCCGGTTATAGTCCACCATCAGTCTGGTTATAGTCCACCATCAGTCTGGTTATAGTCCACCATCAGTCTAAACACCTGGTTATAGTCCAAAATCAGTCCGGATATATTGCACCATCAGTCTGGTTATAGTCCACCATCAGTCTGGTTATAGTCCAACATCAGTCTGGTTATAGTCCAACATCAGTCTGGTTATAGTCCAACATCAGTCTGGTTATAGTCCAAAATCAGTCCGGTTATAGTCCACCATCAGTCTGGTTATAGTCCAACATCAGTCTGGTTATAGTCCACCATCAGTCTGGTTATAGTCCACCATCAGTCCGTTTATAGTCCAACACCAGTCTGGTTATAGTCCACTATCAGTCTGGTTATAGTCCACTATCAGTCTGGTTATAGTCCACCAACAGTCTGGTTATAGTCCACCATCAGTCCGTTTATAGTCCAACATCAGTCTGGTTATAGTCCACTATCAGTCTGGTTATAGTCCACTATCAGTCTGGTTATAGTCCACTGTCAGTCTGGTTATAGTCCACCAACAGTCTGGTTATAGTCCACTGTCAGTCTGGTTATAGTCCACCAACAGTCTGGTTATAGTCCAACATCAGTCTGGTTATAGTCCACCACCAGTCTGGTTATAGTCCAACATCAGTCTGGTTATAGTCCAACATCAGTCTGGTTATAGTCCACTATCAATCTGAAGACCTGTTTATTGTCCAACATTGGACTGGTTATAGTCCAACATCAGTCTGGTTATAGTCCACCATCAATATAAACACCTGGTTATAGTCCAGTTTCAGTCTAAACACCTGGTTATAGTCCAACATCAGTCTGGTTATAGTCCACCATCAGTCTGGTTATAGTCCACCATCAGTCTGGGTATAGTCCACCATCAATATAAACACCTGGTTATAGTCCACCATCAGTCTGGTTATAGTCCACCATCAGTCTGGGTATAGTCCACCATCAATATAAACACCTGGTTATAGTCCACCATCAGTCTGGTTATAGTCCACCATCAGTCTGGTTATAGTCCACCATCAGTCTGGGTATAGTCCACCATCAATATAAACACCTGGTTATAGTCCACCATCAGTCTGGTTATAGTCCACCATCAGTCTGGTTATAGTCCAACATCAGTCTGGTTATAGTCCACCATCAGTCTGGTTATAGTCCACCATCAGTCTGGTTATAGTCCACCATCAATATAAACACATGGTTATAGTCCACCATCAGTCTGGTTATAGTCCACCATCAGTCTGGTTATAGTCCAACATCAGTCTGGTTACAGTCCACCATCAGTCTGGTTATAGTCCACCATCAGTCTGGTTATAGTCCACCATCAATATAAACACATGGTTATAGTCCACCATCAGTCTGGGAATAGTCCACCATCAGTCTGGTTATAGTCCACCATCAGTCTGGTTATAGTCCACCATCGGTCTGGGTATAGTCCACCATCAATATAAACACCTGGTTATAGTCCACCATCAGTCTGGTTATAGTCCACCATCAGTCTGGTTATAGTCCACCATCAGTCTGGGTATAGTCCACCATCAATATAAACACCTGGTTATAGTCCACCATCAGTCTGGTTATAGTCCACTATCAGTCTGGTTATACTCCACTATCAGTCTGGTTATAGTCCACTGTCAGTCTGGTTATAGTCCACCAACAGTCTGGTTATAGTCCAACATCAGTCTGGTTATAGTCCAACATCAGTCTGGTTATAGTCCACCATCAATATAAACACCTGGTTATAGTCCAGTTTCAGTCTAAACACCTCGTTATAGTCCACCATCAGTCTGGTTATAGTCCACCATCAATATAAACACATGGTTATAGTCCACCATCAGTCTGGGTATAGTCCAACATCAGTCTGGTTATAGTCCACCATCAGTCTGGGTATAGTCCACCATCAATATAAACACCTGGTTATAGTCCACCATCAGTCTGGTTATAGTCCACCATCAGTCTGGGTATAGTCCACCATCAATATAAACACCTGGTTATAGTCCACCATCAGTCTGGTTATAGTCCACCATCAGTCTGGTTATAGTCCAATATCAGTCTGGTTATAGTCCACCATCAGTCTGGGTATAGTCCACCATCAATATAAACACCTGGTTATAGTCCACCATCAGTCTGGTTATAGTCCACCATCAGTCTGGTTATAGTCCAACATCAGTCCGGTTATAGTCCAACATCATTCTGGTTATAGTCCACCATCAGTGTGGTTATAGTCCAACATTAGTCTGGTTATAGTCCAACATTAGTCTTGTTATAGTCCACCATCAGTCTGGTTATAGTCCAACATCAGTCTGGTTATAGTCCACCATCAGTCTAAACACCTGTTTATAGTCCACCATCAGTCTGGTTATAGTCCACCATCAGTCCGTTTATAGTCCAACATCAGTCTGGTTATAGTCCACCATCAGTCTGGTTATAGTCCACCATCAGTCCGGTTATAGTCCACCATCAGTCTGGTTATAGTCCAAAATCAGTCCGGTTATAGTCCACTATCAGTCTAAACACCTGGTTATAGTATACCATCTGTCTGGTTATAGTCCACCATCAGTCTGGTTATAGTCCAACATCAGTCCGGTTATAGTCCACCATCAGTCCGGTTATAGTCCAAAATCAGTCCGGTTATAGTCCACTATCAGTCTAAACACCTGGTTATAGTATACCATCTGTCTGGTTATAGTCCACCATCAGTCTGGTTATAGTCCAACATCAGTCCGGTTATACTCCACCATCAGTCCGGTTATACTCCACCATCAGTCCGGTTATACTCCACCATCAATATACCTGGTTATAGTCCAGTTTCAGTCTAAACACCTCGTTATAGTCCAACATCAGTCCGGTTATAGTCCACCATCAGTCTGGTTATAGTCCAACATCAGTCTGGTTATAGTCCAACATCAGTCTGGTTATAGTCCCAGTGGTCATTAAAGAAAGTACCAAGTTTGTGTCAGACCAGCAAGCTGGATGTAACGCTTTGATTTTCACCCAAAAGGGGGCATGGTGATCCTAAGCAGAGGGGGCATGTCATATATCTATCCGATGCACATCTATTAATTGTAACAAACACAAAGCCTAAGTCCATCTATGGAGATCTGTGCTAAACATGGATTTGTTACTTTCACATAAAAGCTGTCCATCTGCAGCTGCAGTGACATTTTTCTGGATGTTTTGGGAAAGAGACACAGACTTAAAAACCTCAAAAATGTAATATTCATACTTTTACATTCTACATTGAAGCAGCTCCATCACTGTTGTCTTTTCAAGTGTAATGATGATTGATAAACTCTTAAAATGTTCCTCAAAGTGTTACAACAATGAGTTATCAAGAGTTTGAACTTTAACAAAGGTTAAAAACAGTCTCTCCTCTAAGCTTTCTGTCAGAGAACAACCCTTCAGTAACCTCTGAGATTAGTTTCAACCTCTCATTTTGCTCCCATTTAGGTGAAGTTTTTTTATTCCATATCCATCCCATCAGAGCGGAGGAGGAACACCATCAATTAATGGACAAGTTGTAATTGTCAGGCGACTGTGCAGGGAAATGGGCCTGTTGGAAATAAAAGAAAATCTTGCCTAATTAATGGTGGCATCGATCTTCGTTTAGCTGTAATGGCCAAGAGGCGGTCCATCTCCCGTCTGATTTATAAGTGTGACATGAGGGTACTAGTGACAGAAAAAGACAAAGACTTGGAGGGAGTGAAGAGAGAAATGAATAAAATTTACAAAGTTTTATCCTTCCCTTTTCCTGCATAATGACGATAATGACAAAAGTAAACGCTACCCGAGTTATGTTAACTATTTTGTGTCTGTCTTTCCCTTCTGCTCATTTTCCACTATTGTTTTGTTTCTACTCTCATCAGATCTCATCTCTGGAAACCGTGTCAACTTGCCTAAAAGTCATATAATTTAATCGTATTAATAATAAGACACAAAAGAGACACAGAGGCGGGCATGTTTATGGAGAGGAGAAAATCCTATCACATAAAGCCATTCACACACTCGCAGCACATGTGGGCTGCAGCCACGTCCTTCAGGCGGTGATGAACTACTACACTTCATGTGTGCAACCGTTCGTCTCCCTCCAACTAACAGGAAGCTGCCCAGAACGCAGCCTGCTGTTTGGATACAACGCGCTGGCGGCAGCCTGGAAGACAACTCTGTGTTTACCACCTTTCTTACCCTGTTGAGGATGGTTTCTTCTTTCGAGAGGAAGACAGTCTCCTCTTTTGTGTGAAAACAACAGCTGCAGGTGTGTGAGTAAAGTTAACGTCCTCTACACAAGCACTTCCATCCATCCTTCCATTCATCCATCCATCAGACATCCATCTGTCAGACACCCATCTGTCCTCCATCATACAACATACATACATATCTACATATCTAGATTCGGGTATTGGGGGCAGCAGTCTTAGCAGAAAGGTCCAAACCACCCTCTCACCAGCCCCCATCCTTCAGATCTTCCAGGAGGACAAGGAGGTGTTTCCAGAGCAGAGATCTAATCTCTCCAGCGTGGCCTGGGTCTGTCTCGGGGTCTCCTCCTGGTTAGACATCCCTGAAACACCTCCCTAGAGAAGGATCCAGGAGATGCCCTGACCAGATGACTCATGTGAGGAGCCCTGACTCTACTCCAGGTCCCTCCTGGATGACTGAACTTCTCCTGTCTCTAAGGGAGAATCCATCCAGCCTGCAGCTGTTTTTGTCCTCAATCTGGTTGTTTTGGTCACAACCAGAGACTGTGTTGCAAAACGTTATTTTTACACACCTTTTCTGCATAGTTTCTTAGTTTTTGTTAGATAAATAATGAAAGTGTTGAATACATTTTTGCTTGTGTGTGTTTTTACCCTGTTTTTCAAGCCAGTAAGAGCCACGATATTATTTTACATCCTGGTAAGCAAAACCTTTGAAATGGAAGACGCTCTTTTCCCTCCTCTGCTTCTCTTCTCATCTATTTCTTGTCGATGCAGATGTCAGCTCAGGGGCTCGGTCTGGAGCAGATAGGATCTTCACTGAAGCTACACAGACCACCCTTCGCACTCTCTTCTCTTTTATTGTCTCGCCTGATGGGCCTTTTCTGTGGTTTCTGTGGGTTGTGTCTGTTTGACTTCCACATCCTGTCACTATAAAACTGTCATGATGCTCATGAGGTGGAAGCTCAGGGCTCTCTGATCCTCCTCATCCTCTCAAAAACACCAATATGTAGGCAGATCAAGTATCAGAGCAGTCAAGCAGTACGTTTCTGGATGGTCTGGGGATAGAACGAAAGGTCTGACGTGGCGACACTGCAGTATTAAAGAAAGATTGTATTAACAAAATAAAACTATCAGCAAAGAAATGCACAAAACCCAAACTCAGAAACTATGCCCTGAAATCAAGTTTCTAAAAAAATCTAAAATTATCCACAATTAAAGATGGAAAACATTTCAGATGCTTAAACTGAGGAATGTGCCATCTGAAAAAACAAAACATTATTTGGAGTTTAAAAGTTGTTTTAGGATGATTGTACTGTTGGCATCTCCACCTGGAGACCAGGTGATGGAGTTTCGTAGTGGAATGTCGTCCCACTCTGATCTGATGCAGGATTGGAGCTTCTTCACATTCCTAAGCCTTCTTTGTCCTACTTTTCATGTCCTGACGCTCCCAACGTTTTCAGTTGGTCAGAGTCTGGACAGCAGTCAGACCAGTCCACTGGTCCGGGTCTCTGGAGGAGGTCATATGTAGAGGTCAAGATCAATCGTGTGTACAGAAGTATGTGGAGAGTTCATCAGCTGAATGAACTTTCCACGACTGTGGGGATTGTTTTCTGCGTCGTTTATTGCATCAGGTGATGAGGAGCCAGATGAGGGGGCTCCGGCATCTGGGCAGGACACCTCCGGGTGAGGGTTTTCAGGCACATCCCACTCGGAGGAGGCTCCAGGGACGCTCAGGGCGCTACAGGCCTCAGCAGGCCTGGGAACATCTGGGATCCAGCAGTCACACTGTTGCCATCTGTGTGACATGTTGACCTTTTCACTCCACTGATAATACATTTCTCACGTACCACCAGTCTATAAACGCTGGCATCAAAAACAACTCTTTACAGGACAGTGACTTTACAACCTTTCAAAAATGTCACTGACTATAAACCTTTTCAGGACTCAAATGAGTTTGATTAAACAAAGAAGCTTGATTACGAGTCAGAGACAACTGAGACGTTAGACTACTGTCAGGCTCCGCCTCCTCCTGAGAAACTTCACAATCTGGTTTTCACATCGTAAACAGTTTAATATTTACGACATCAGTGTTATTAACAATTACACATTTTAAACATGATAACAGAACTTAAGCGTACAATGAAAAGTTGCATCCGTTTATAGCTTATTTGCTGATCTCGGTCCATCCATCCACCTTTTAGTTTTTTCCGGTTCAGCTCAATGCTCGATGGTACCGCTGCTGCAAGATGCCTCCAGATAATGAAACCGTTTACCTTTGACCTCTTTACTTCTCACCGTTTGCTTCTAATTTCCTCATCTCATCGTTGTTGCTCAGTCAGTACCTGAAGTTCATCCAGGGCTATTAGTCTTCCTTTTTCTGACTTTGCTAAGATCCTCCACACTTCCCTCACCACTCCTCGGCCGTATCGGTCTGTCAGTAGAAGGAAAATAGAGGAGGACAGTGGCAGAGGGAGCAAAGAAAAGCTCTGTCAGGGAAGACAATGAGGCATTTGAAAGTGTCTCATCCATTTCCTGCCCACCTACAAGCACTCAGCAGAGGTCATTCCTCGGTTGTCACTGCTGCGAACACACCTACAATCTGCTACCTGTGTTGGCTGAAAGAAAAACACTTGTTGACTTTGTCTCCTACATTCAGACCGTCAACACGAAGGCACGTAATGTCAGAGCTGAGGGAGATATCGCTGACGTCTCAAACACAGAGAGAGAAATGCTTTGTTTGGAGATGCTTGTGCTTCTTTTCTGCAAGACTAAGTGTCCCCGTGATTGAGGATGAAGAAGTGGTTTACTAAACGACTTTGTCAGTGTCTTTTATGGTTGTGGGGGAATGTTGGTCCATCCTTCTTTACACCGTTGCGTCACGTCACCAGGTCGTTCCAGAACAGTGATTATTTTATTTTTATTAACATTCTGATGTAGATCTGGTGCTGTTTAGGATCATTTCCCTTCACATGACCCAGTTTCATTCAATGTTGATCTGTCAGACAAATGTCCTGTACTCTGTGGACTCTAGTCTAGTCTAGACTGTAGACTCTGGTCTTTCTGACAGGTGTCCAGACCATCATCCCTCCGCCATCCCTCATCATCCCTCTGATACTGGGTTTGAGGTGTTTCTGCTGACATGCTGTTTGGTTTTCTCCAAACATGGTTCTGGACATTAAGACCAAACATCTCCACTCTGGTCTCATCTGTTCAAAGGACCTTGTTCAGAAACAGTTTTGTGAACCTCAGTCATGCTTCCATGTTGCTTTAAGTCAGAAGAGGTTATATCCTGGCAGCTCCTCCAAACAAACTGTCCTGGTTCAGTTTGTTTGTTTTTTTCATGTTTCCCTGATCATTGCACGGTGTGATCCTAGGAGGAATCTGCTGGGATCTCCACAAGATTAAACAGTTTTGAATGTTGTCTACTTGTGAGTAACATTTCTCACTGTAGAAAGTTAAAATCCAAATAGTTTGGAATTTTTTTTCTTTTTTTTTAAATCATTTCTAGATTGATGTGCAAAAATAGTTTCTTCTTTAAGACCATTGCTGATGTCTTTTCTTCTTGGCGTTTTGTTAACACACACCTTAATTTTCCAGGCAAACAAAGTATAACATCTGCTTTTAGAGGAGTTTACACACCTGCTGAAGATCAGCTCATGATGAGAGTTCATTATTGGCTGACGGTTGGTGCAGGTCTTAAATCCTATGGAAGCAGTAAGGGAAACAGGCTATTGCCCACACGACTGAGTTTTTCATTTATGTTGTTGGAGTGTAGCAGAAACTGATGCCATCAATACTTTAGTTGGTGCCGATAGCTGACATGAAGTGTCCGCTGTTCACGGAAAAATACATTTCCACAAGAAATCTAGAGGATTTTCACCTCCGGCTGCTACAGTCCAAAGCTGTATTTACAGATTGTTCTGTTTCTTTCTTGGTTCTCTTTTATCCTTCTTTCACCTTCTTTTATCTCCACATCTCCTTTCCTCCCTCCCTCTCGGGTTTCTGTTAGTTAATGAGGTTTAAAACTTGGATCCTCATCACTGACTCCAGCTTGTGCTCACTGAGACCTGGTGTGTGTGTGTGTGTGTGTGTGTGTGTGTGTGTGTGTGTGTGTGTGTGTGTGTGTGTGTGTGTGTGTGTGTGTGTGTGTGTGTGTGTCATGAATTTGCAACAGAGTTGCAGAGAAATGTTTGTCCAAGAATTCAATAAATATGCATGTGCACAAACACACTCATGGATATGGATGTGTGTGTGTGTGTGTGTGTGTGTGTGTGTGTGTGTGTGTGTGTGTGTGTGTGTGTGTGTGTGTGTGTGTGTGTGTGTGTGTGTGTCTCCATGTTCACCAGAGCAGCGAAGGTGCTGCTGCCCTGGAGGTACACCTTCCCTGCTTAGATATTACCAAATCAAGTGCACCAAAGCTCCCTCGCTCTTTGTGTGTACGTTGGTTGCCCTGGGTTACTCATTAATGCCACTGGTCTGAAGGAAAGAAGGAAGCCAGTAGATTGTGACATGAGTATATTAGGTCTAGAGCTACACACACACACACACACACACACAGACACACACACACACACACACACACCGTTCTTCTTGACTTCAGCTCTGCTGCAGTTCGTTGTAAGACATTATTTACGACATTACAACTGAGGGTGGGGGTGGAGGTTTTGGGCACGAGGGGCAACCTCAAATGTTTAAAAAATGACACAGAGGTGTTGAACTCATAGACTGTGTAATTACTGGACAAACCCTTCATGACATCACACATCGGTTTTCTAAAAAGGTCTTTTGAAGCCTTTTTATTCTTGTATTGTACATAACCATGTTGTAAATGGGTGGAACAAACCTGGACCTGGACGTTAACCGGGACACACCTGCCTATGTCCATCAAAGCCACGGCTAGCGGGTCCTTCAGCCAGTCCGTGCCGGAGGATGACCTGTGTGGAGCTGCCACAAACGTTTGTAGCAGGATACCATAGGCTTAGTACCAGAGTCTGTATTAAACAATGGACCAAGCATTACATGGCATTACCCATGACCCATGACCCATGACCCATGACCCATGACCCATGACCCATGACCCATGACCAATGACCCATGACCCATGACCCATGACCCATGACCCAACTGCCTGTTTTTCTTCATGTGGCACACAGCCATGTCGCCCAAGAAGCTGATGGGAACACGCCCATCGTATGTCAATCAAAGTCAGCTTTGGCTCCCAGTTCCAGTTCCAGTTCCAGTTCCAGTTCCAGTTCCAGTTCCAGTTCCAGTTCCAGATCCAGTTCCAGTTCCAGCCGAACACAACTGAATTATCTGCAGAACTGCGGTTGGCTGAGCCAACTACCAATCAATCATCTTAAAAATTATTTTAATGCTTTATATAAACTCTCCTGGCATAGTACAAAAAAAATCTTCCCCATTATAGTTGCCATGGATATGAAATTATTCAAAACTGTAGTCTGCTCATGGTCTTGGATTTGGAGGTGCTGATTCTCATCCCAGTTCTCATCCCCAGTGAGGGTTGCAGGTCATCGCCTGATGAAACCAGCAGAACCACATCCTCTGCAAATCGCAGAGACCCAATTACGATGTCACCAAACTGCCCCCTCCACTTGGTTGGGCCTAGGAATTCTATCCATTAAAGTAATGAACAGAACCTATAAGATTACGTTTAAAACCATCATTTTTGACAAAGGTTATAGTTATAGCTCAGGTGCCATGATTATTATTATTATTATTATTATTATTATTATTATTATTATTATTATTGGCCTTGTATTAATTTTTATATGATAAATTTTGGAATAAGCTGAACTGTTTTCTTGAGATGTCCTGGTCATGGTTCTCGACCAGAAAAGGCGGATTGCCCTCTCTGGGTAGGTGGAGATGTCCTGCCTCAAGTGGAGGAGTTTAAGTATCTTGAGGTCTCGTTCACTTGTGAGGGAAAGACGGAGCGTGAGCTTGACAGACGGATTGGTGCAGCGTCCGCAGTCATGGGATCAGTGTACCGGACTGTCGTGGTGAAGGAGCTGAGTCGAAAGGTGAAGCGTTTGATTCACCGGTCAATCTACGCTCCCTCCCTCACCTGTGGTCATGAACTTTGGGTATTGACCGAAAGGACAAGATCACAGATACAAGCAGCTGAAATGAGTTCCTCCGTAGGGTGGCTGGACGCAGTCTTAGAGATGGGGTGAGAAGCTCAGTCACTCGGGAGGAGCTCGGGGTAAAACCACTGCTTCACATCGAGAGGAGGATTAACTGTAGGTCGGTCAGCAGTCAGTGGGTCAGAGTCAGCTCCTGCCGTGATGGTGATGACCACAACTCCCACAATTGGGCTTCAAAACTGCTCTTCCATGGGCGACGCCCCAGACAGGCTTGTGAAATGTATTTTTCCTAACCATGTTGCAGGACGTGCAGTTCAATACCAACATGAATGAAGTCTTTAACTATGAATTAAACCATGTTTACTGAGAAGTACACTTCTAAATCTGTTTTACAATAAAACTTGATTCACTCTGTTCTGTAAGGCTTTTCCCGACTTGCTGTCCTTGTAGGAGTTCAGTCAGGTTTTCTCTCTCAGTTTTTGTTCATCGGGGACGTTCATAAGCAGGCAGACTGATGGCTATATTAATATAAAGTGACGCTCAATTGGCTGAAGTAATGTTGCATAGACAGCAATACTCGCAGTGATTGGACGATCGTTCATCCACTTCCAGGCCCGAGGGTGACTGTCTGCCTCCTCCCGCATACTGAAGAAACAGGATTATATGGAACCCTGTCAGTCTGTTTCTCTGACCACTGACGCGTTTTCTGACCTGACTGACGCTCGGCGCTCGATCAACACAAGAAAAGAAAATGTAAGAAATAAAAAGTCCAAATACAAGACCAGTGCAGCAGTTCCTAAGTGTCACTCCGACCACAGGAGACCAATCCGAAATCAGTCCACGTGGCGGCCGTCACACTGATGCCACCACACATTAACAACACAAACATAATTCATTGTGTTTGTTTTACTCATTAAAATCTGTTCACACTCTGTAGGTCAGCCGGCATGTTGGGATAAGTTGTGCTCATTAGATGTGATCTGAGGGGCGTTTGACCTTCACCGGTGGATCATCTTCATCTGGAGTTCTTGTCTAAAAAGCACCAAGAACCCAAAAGCCCTCATCTTTGCTCGGCCAGTACTCAGTTCAAGTACCGTTTTGGTAGTAAAAACAGATATGATGGATGGACCGATTTCATCACATTACATGCAAGGCAGCGTTCGTTAAGTCAGCAAAAGATAACTGGTTTCCAGACCTGATTGCTTTGCCCATTTGCCTATTTTTGGATTAATCAGGGTTGGGCAACGTCAGTTCTTACCAACAAGGCGCCATGCAGACAAATGAAAAAGAGGCTTCAAAGGTGCTCTTCCTGGTGAAGTCACAGGGCATTTGTACTCCTCTGTGTGTCTACAGGTCAGATGACGACAGCGGGTTTCTACAGTCCGTGTTCTGGTTGGAACCGTCCTTTACTGCAGGGAAGGGAATAAAGCTGAGGTTTTTTGGTAGGGAGAATGAAATCTGTCAGCTGGCTGGTGCCAGTGTTCAAGGAGCAAAAGTAAAGATTTGTTCCCTGCGGACGGGTTTTGTCTAGAATGCACACAGCTGTTTGAGCAGCTGTTTTGGCCAGTCTTCGGGGTGTGGTCAAGAGAGATGCAGGTTGCCAAGCACAGCAGCAGGTTAGCAGCTAATCCCTAAAGTCGACCTCTGCAGACTCTGCAGTCAGCATACTGGTTGTACACTATTTCTGATGCATGCTGGAATTTATTAAGCGCACTATCTAGGGTACTTTATTGGGTTATACCACAAAATGCCACCTGCACTATACAGTATATTATTAGTGAGTAGGAATGATTTCTGAAACAGACCTTATGCTTTCTGCATGTCTGGATCCAGACCCTAGTGGTCAGTAGAGGAACTGCACGTCTGGATCCAGACCCTAGTGGTCAGTAGAGGAACTGCACGTCTGGATCCAGACCCTGGTGGTCAGTAGAGGAACTGCACGTCTGGATCCAGACCCTAGTGGTCAGTAGGGGAACTGCACGTCTGGATCCAGACCCTAGTGGTCAGTAGAGGAACTGCACGTCTGGATCCACACCCTAGTGGTCAGTAGAGGAACTGCACGTCTGGATCCAGACCCTGGTGGTCAGTAGAGGAACTGCACGTCTGGATCCAGACCCTAGTGGTCAGTAGAGGAACTGCACGTCTGGATCCAGACCCTAGTGGTCAGTAGAAAACTTTTCCAACTACCACGTTCACAAATCCTGGGGATAGTGCTGCTTTATAGAAAACGTTCCCGTGTCCAGCTCGTGACGCGAGCAGCTGTGATGAAGCCTGAACATTTTGTGTTTGTATTTCCGACTTGATTCCAAATTAAAGAATAAAATATTTATGATTCTTTGACTACAGGGGGAGGATGGGCTCCTCATGTGAGTGTTTCTAAGATGCTGGTAACCATAACAACAAAATGATCCTCATTATTCAGGTCTACTCCACCATTATCACATCACACAACGTAATTAATGAGATTTTCAATCATAATTACTTCACCAAAGACGGACTGCAGTGGAACTTGAGAATGTCTACGGAAAGACGACTTTAAGCGATGTCAGCACGGGAATAAACATGTCTGGATTCACACATCACAAACACACTCACAACACTGGCTCTCTGATTTACATGCACTCACACACATACACACAGCAGAAAACACACAAAGTTGGCTCTCACAAATTAGCATGCCAGCCATCTCATATGAGCCTGATGGAGAGAGAAGAAGAGAGTGATTGCTGGAAGGCCTGAGGGAAGAAAACACACCGTTTTCCAGCTGATTAAGTTTTCCAATTTCATTGAGACACAAGCGTAACCTGCTTCAATTAAAAGACCACTCCAGAGACGCACACTCTGGGTGTGTGTGTGCGTGTGTGTGTGTGCAGAGCTGATGGTTGTATTTTATTGAGTGGAAAATTGAATCAAATTGTTTCTTTTAAACAGTCTGTTCTCCTCAGATTCTCCTCTGCCGCTTGCGCCTCCATCTCCTTTCTCTTTTTTGTTTCTGTGTCTCTTTTTCTTTGTTTTCTTCGAGACGACAGCAGTTCTCGGAGGCTCTGCTGAATCCCAACACCATTTTGCAGGTTTAATGTAAAAGCAGAGCCTGATTTTAATGTGTTCTTCTAATTAGCACTAAAAGAACCAGACCCAGGGGACCACGCTGAAGGTGGACAAATACTGGCAGAATGAACTCTTTGGAGAGTCTTTGGTTATAAATGAAAGTATTGAACAGAATTAAATTTTGATGAGAAAATGAAAAGCCATTAAATTCAACTCTGTTGTCTTTTTCTTTTTTTTTAAGTGTAAATTCACAAGACACAGAAACTAAATGTATTCGGTGGACGTCGGGATAAATCCAGACGCAGCAGCCTAACAGGCCCAGGCCTCCCTCTCCCCAGAGTTCCCTGGTCACCCAAGAAATGTAATCCCATACGGTGGGTCTGCCTTGGGGGTCTCCACTTGGTTGGACATACCTGAAGGTGAGGTGGCCAGGAGGCATCTTCACCAACCACCTCAACTGTCTCCTCTGGATGACTGCACTTCTCCTCCATCTAAGGGAGAGTCCAGCCGCCCTGCAGAGGAAACTCGTCTCCCCCACTTGTATCCTCCATCTGGTCGTTCAGTCCTACCCTCAGCTCCATAGGTGGGGGGAGAATCATGGATCCACTAGTAAACCGTCTCGTTGCTCGCTTCACCACAGCAGACCGGTACCGAGTCTACATTACTGCAGACGCCACAACGACGAGGCAGAACCTCATCTCATCAGTCCTTCTCCAGGTTTGGGATGAGGCGTTGTCTCCAGTGGTGGAGTTAAGTATCTCTGGCTCTTGTTCAAGAATGACCGAAGAATGGAGCAGGAGATAGTATCAACACAGACGTCCGGGATGTCTGCAGGGGAGCAGCAGCACTGGTGAATGACTGTTGTTGGTTTTACAGTAAAAACCTGTTGATTCAAGCTGTTATTAGTAAATATGTATGAGTCATCACATAAAGCCCGCCCCCGCCTCATTATGATTGGTTTGGTATTTGTCCTGGAGGAAATGGCTGTGAATGGCTCTGGCTCCGCCCATTTAATCAAGGACGCCTTCAGTGGAGACTTTAGATAATCCCAGGTATCCCAGAATGCATTTTGCACCAACAAGAGAAAGAATGGAGGGGGGGAGACGAGTAAATGAAAAGGTATAACTCTATTTGTGTTTAACTGAATATAGTTTCAAGATGTTAACATGTCAGACTGTAGCTATTATAACTTCATGTTTGGTTAAAAGTTATAAATTTGCGTCAGCCCGTCAGCTGAGCCGGGACGTCATGAAGTACACAAGTGTACACAAGTACATAGAACATACTTGACTCACGTAAAGTATGTTCTCCTGACTCGAACTTCCCATGTCATGAACTTAACAAGAACGCGAGTCCAGACCTGCACTCACAACCATGGAGGAGGTTCATCATTTAATGGAGCTTTAGTCAGTTGTACTTTGTTTCCTAACATGAACATAACTGTTAGTCCAGATGCAGAAATGGGAGCCGCTCAGCTGGAGACCATGCTGAAGAGCTGGACAAACCCTCAGTAATATCACCCACAGGTTTCTGGAGACAGCTTTGGAGGTGTCATACTGCTTTGTGATGTTGGCAGGAACCTCCAGCAGATCCAACAGTACAGAACCTTTAAAGTGGAAGAAGACCACAGAAGATAAACTGTGTGAGCCGCCGGATGTTTTACAAACATACAGTAAAAGCTTTAAGGAGTAAAAGTTAATGACCATATAAATTAGTCTTATTAGTCGCTGGGTCAGTAGTTTTATAAGTTTAACACAGCTGCTGGATGTTTAACTTAATTAAATAAAAGACAAACAATTTTTAAACTGGATGGTTGTAGTTTAAAGGAAGTTCTTTTGTTGTCTTCTTTTTGTGCCCCTCGCTCTTCTTGCAGAGGTTAACCGACCAGATTCCTCACAGATGAGCTCAGGTGAGCCCCCACTCAGTGTTTACAGGTGAGACGAAATGTATTTAGAGATGGATGGTTAGGATCAAAAATAATAATAATAAAAGATATATTATTTCCACTGTCGGTCCTTCGTGTCTGTCGGTCTCTCGTGTCTGTCGGTCTCTCGTGTCTGTTGGTCCTTCGTGTCTGTCGGTCCCTCGTGTCTGTCGGTCCTTCGTGTCTGTCGGTCCTTCGTGTCTGTCGGTCTCTCGTGTCTGTCGGTCTCTCGTGTCTGTTGGTCCTTCGTGTCTGTCGGTCCCTCAAGTCTGTCGGTCCTTCGTGTCTGTCGGTCCATCGAGTCTGTCAGTCCCTCGTGTCTGTCGGTCCCTCAAGTCTGTCGGTCCTTCGTGTCTGTCGGTCCCTCGTGTCTGTTGGTCCCTCGTGTCTGTCGGTCCTTCGTGTCTGTCGGTCCCTCGTGTCTGTCGGTCCCTCGTGTCTGTCGGTCCCTCGTGTCTGTTGGTCCTTCGTGTCTGTCGGTCCTTCGTGTCTGTCGGTCCCTCAAGTCTGTCGGTCCTTCGTGTCTGTCGGTCCTTCGTGTCTGTTGGTCCTTCGTGTCTGTCGATCCCTCGTGTCTGTTGGTCCTTCGTGTCTGTCGGTCCCTCAAGTCTGTCGGTCCTTCGTGTCTGTCGGTCTCTCGTGTCTGTTGGTCTCTTGTGTCTGTTGGTCCTTCGTGTCTGTCGGTCTCTCGTGTCTGTCGATCCTTCGTGTCTGTCGATCCCTCGTGTCTGTTGGTCCTTCGTGTCTGTCGGTCCTTCGTGTCTGTCGGTCCCCCGTGTCTGTCGGTCCTTCGTGTCTGTCGGTCCCTCGTGTCTGTCGGTCTCTCGTGTCTGTCGGTCCCTCAAGTCTGTCGGTCCTTCGTGTCTGTCGGTCTCTCGTGTCTGTTGGTCTCTTGTGTCTGTTGGTCCTTCGTGTCTGTCGGTCTCTCGTGTCTGTCGGTCCTTCGTGTCTGTTGGTCCTTCGTGTCTGTCGGTCCTTCGTGTCTGTCGATCCCTCGTGTCTGTCGGTCCTTCGTGTCTGTCGGTCCTTCGTGTCTGTCGGTCCCTCGAGTCTGTCGGTCCCTCGTGTCTGTTGGTCCTTCGTGTCTGTCGGTCTCTCGTGTCTGTCGGTCTCTCGTGTCTGTTGGTCCTTTGTGTCTGTCGATCCCTCGTGTCTGTCGGTCCTTCGTGTCTGTCGGTCCCCCGTGTCTGTCGGTCCCCCGTGTCTGTCGGTCTCTCGTGTCTGTTGGTCCTTCGTGTCTGTTGGTCCTTCGTGTCTGTCGGTCCTTCGTGTCTGTCGGTCCCCCGTGTCTGTCGGTCTCTCGTGTCTGTTGGTCCTTCGTGTCTGTTGGTCCTTCGTGTCTGTCGGTCCTTCGTGTCTGTCGGTCCCTCGTGTCTGTCGGTCCTTCGTGTCTGTCGGTCCCTCGTGTCTGTCGGTCTCTCGTGTCTGTCGGTCTCTCGTGTCTGTCGGTCTCTCGTGTCTGTCGGTCTCTCGTGTCTGTCGGTCCCTCGTGTCTGTCGGTCCTTCGTGTCTGTCGGTCCTTCGTGTCTGTCGGTCCCTCGTGTCTGTCGGTCTCTCGTGTCTGTCGGTCCTTCGTGTCTGTCGGTCCCTCGTGTCTGTCGGTCCTTCGTGTCTGTCGGTCCCCCGTGTCTGTCGGTCTCTCGTGTCTGTCGGTCCCTCGTGTCTGTCGGTCCCTCGTGTCTGTCGGTCCCTCGTGTCTGTCGGTCTCTCGTGTCTGTCGGTCCCTCGTGTCTGTCGGTCCCTCAGCTGATGTTATTGTGGCATGTGACTTTATCCTGACGTCCTCTGTTCTCCTGTGTCTCTTAAGTGTCTTGTGTCTCCACGGCCCCCCATGCCTTGTTAGTCCCTTGTCTTTCCAGTGTGGCACTGCTTTCTCTTAAGTTTGAATATAACACTATTGTTTGAAACTCCTGCCTCTCAGCTTTCTGTCACCAACTCCTGATTCTTGACAGTACAGACCAGCCACTCAGATTTATGACTCCTTTTGAATAATTCAAACAGCAAGCTAAGTAAAACATTTGGTGGAGTCAGGAGTTGTCTTTAGAGGAGTCCCCACTCTTGGACACGTGCCTAGCTCTTGGAGTCCACCAAAACTAGTCAGGGTGGTAGAAGCTGTCCAGCTCATCATCCAGCTTTCCTAGGATCAAGTGTGAGCCAGAGGCCCTTCAGCAGGACGGGTGGTGCAGCTTCACTGCCGGGCTCGACAGCAGCATCTTTCCATGTGGTCCAGTAAATACTTGATCCTGTCTCCAGCATGATCCTGCAGCAGCATCTGCCTCTGCTTCAGGACCCTGCTGTATCCTTCCTCCCTCTGGCACCCCAGATCCCTACAAGCCTCAGGAGCTGCTGGGTTATCTGCACCCAATGTCTTTGTCCTGCTTGGGAGCACTTATCTGCCAGATCTGTGTGTTTCACCCTCTTCCCCTCAAAAGGCAGCCTCCCTCCCAGTTGTACTCAGTAAATCACTCTTTCACAATAAAAGACTCATGAATCTAAACACTGCCGTCATTTCCCTGCCATCAGAGAAGAAACAAGTCTGTTGATGGACCAACCAGTAAAAGGCCTCACTTGTTGTAACTGGACTAAGGTGGGCCTCCAGACCTTCATTCCACCCATTTGCAACATGGTACCCAACAGTACAAGGAATACGTGGCTTCAAAAGCACTCTTCAGAAACCTTCGACGACATCAAAGGAAGTGTGTTCAGGTCTTGTTTTTAGCAGTTCATCCTCTCACCTTCACACTGACAGAGTCATGTATCTCCATTAAGAGGAAAGACACACACAGTAAAAGGGTTCAGAGAAGGAAGAGGAAAGAGGAAGAGTCTTACAAATTTGTTTTGGACCTTGTGATGGAGATTTTATTTTTATACAGCCTTCTTTAATATTGAAATAGTTCCTACTTTCAATATTAACGTAAAGATGAGACATCTTGAAGTAAAGGAGGTTAGAGGAGCTAAATGAGAAGGATTTGAACATTTACTTCCCCTCATTCTTCATGTGGAGTGGGAACGGCTCCAGCAGCCTGGTTGCCTTGCAGGGGGAAGATTCCCGGTTGATTCCCAGCTGTGTTTGCTTGTTCTCCCCGTACTTGCAGGGTTGCATCAGTGTCGCGTTAGATATTTCTGCAGCAGTCTGTTACGCTCTAGCAGTCACCAGAGGTGGTTAACTGAACTAGATTCACAGACAAAACGTTATTAGGGTTCACACGCTCCTGAGCAATGGCAGCAAGTGCCATGTACTCGTCTTTGCAGGTGGATAGTGCCACCATCGACTGCTTTCTACTTTTCCTCTCTTATCAGCTGCCCAATCAGCATCACTCTACCCCTGAAGCTGTAGGCTTTTCTCACATCTCTGGTAGTGTAGTTCTTGCTCTGCAGTGCCCTTTAAGTACCTCAGTAGCTGCTTTGCTGGAGCCCAAAGCTGCTGCTTCGGTTCTGCAAGGTGCTGTGACAGTTTGCTGACAACCCAGCTCAGATCAGGTCTAGTACATGTCCTACTGTCCATCAAGCTGCCTACCACCTCTCTATAACCGGTTGGGTCAACAACTTTACCCTCACTGTCCATGGGGATAATTTTAGTTTGCATCCAGACATTCGACATTTTTCTAAAACCTTTTCTATGTGTCTCTTTTGTGTCATCTTGACCTCCACTTCTTTCTGACTAAAGTCAACACCCAGAAAGTGCTGAAGGTGATAGGTGACGTCCCATTTCTGATCCATAGGGTTCAATATGACGTTGGTTCACCCTTTGCAGCCATAACAGCTTCACCTCTTCTGGGAAGGCCGTCCACAAGGTTTAGGAGAGTGTTTATGGGAATTTTTTACCATTCTTGCAGAAGTACGTTCCTGCAACAGTCTATTGTGTTTCAGCAGTCACCAGAGGTGGTTAACTGAACCAGCTTCATAGACAAAACTTTCTCACACACAAACAGTCTTCTCGGGGCCGGGCATCCTCACACAGACCGTTTATTATTCTTGCGCATACTCAGAACAAAGGTGCACGCAGGCATGTCATACTGTCACTCTAGTATGTATTTGGTTATTTTAACATGGCTTTGCATCCAGCGTAATCCAGCGTAAAACACCTTGCACCTTAGTAGAGGTGACAAAGCTCTGCTGTGACCACGCCTCCATCAGTGGAGGGACATGAAGTGGGACATCTGACTGTCTTTGGTAACTGACCTGCACCGGGTGGGAACAAACACGCCATGGCTCAGTTAACTATTTTAACTGGGTTGGTGATCTCACGTTAATCTGTGTTGAAAACATTCATTCAGATCAAATCTGTCCAAACATCTTTATTTCTGAAATGAGGACTAGCAGTGCTCCGGTCCAGCTGCAGATGTTGCACCTTGGTCCTGACCTGCACCCAGTGGAGAATGTTAGAGAGTTTTCAAAACAAAAACATGATGCGTTGAAGGTCTGAAATGCAAAAAAAACTACATGTGAACTTAACTTTCTTTTTTTTTTTTTTGTCGGGGATGGCAGTTGTGGCTCAGAAGGCTTTAGAACATTTGCTTGTGGTGTCTGATACCTCGGCGTTTGCTTTTGGCACCAAGAGCTTTGATGAAACACTTCTTGGAACAGAGCGAGTGATGCTGTGGTGTGTTTGAAGGATGATCTCTCTCTGCAGGATGACACACAGACTGCTGATTAGTTCTCGGTCTGTTGAGTAACTCAATTATTCCTCCTAATTCCACTAACACCATGACACCTCAACCACATACCAGTCATGTGACTTTTTAACCCTCCTTCGAGAAAGATGAAAGAAGCACTAAAAATCTCATTTAATGATGTCATCTTGCTGAAACTGTGACATCTCACGGTGGATTCTGCTCTAATTATAGTGGCTTTATTTAAAGTAGCTATTGCAGCTGCTTCTGTATGACATATATGTCATGTAAAAGAACACGTTATCATGTTTCTGTCGTTCCTGAGGGCTTTACAGACACTTACATCCTCAAATCCTAAAACTCGTGTTATGTTTACCGCTTCCACCTGTACCACCAGTCCATAAACATCCAGAACTGAGGAGACCCGTTAATGGCGTTCTGGGTGAGAAGTGAGAGTTCTGGGTGTCCCCTTCTGGTCTGATATATGATTAGAGATGCTCAGCAGAGCAGGGATCCACTAGAGCAGGGATCCACTAGAGCAGGGATCCACTAGAGCAGGGATCCACTAGAGCAGGGATCCACTTCACGAAGCAATATTACTTAACCCTGAGCAATAGGGTTCGGTTAAGCCGCTTTCAGAAACCGGGGTAACGCATTCTTGGAGTCTGTTACCGCGGTAACTGACTCTGTAAACCAAACCTGGTCAAGAACAAGTCTGTCTATCTATCTATCTATCTATCTATCTATCTATCTATCTATCTATCTATCTATCTATCTATCTATCTATCTATCTATCTATCTATCTATCTATCTATCTATCTATCTATCTATCTATCTATCTATCTATCTATCTATCTATCTATCTATCTATCTATCTATCTATCTATCTAATCTATCATTTTTTGCCACAGTTTTCCTACATGATCATATCCTTCCATGCATCACATCTATCTATCTATCTATCTATCTATCTATCTATCTATCTATCTATCTATCTATCTATCTATCTATCTATCTATCTATCTATCTATCTATCTATCTATCTATCTATCTATCTATCTATCTATCTATCTATCTATCTATCTATCTATCTATCTATCTATCTATCTAATCTATCTATCTATCTATCTATCTATCTATCTATCTATCTATCTATCTATCTATCTATCTATCTATCTATCTATCTATCATTTTTTGCCACAGTTTTCCTACATGATCATATCCTTCCATGCATCACAAATATCACCCACAGTATGTTCATACTTCACCCAGAACACCTTGGGTTATTCATTTTATCAGCTTTCGTTTATTTGCAGATGTCCGTTTTCCTAATAACGACGTGGATACTGAACGTACTCTATTTTATTCCATTAGAAAGTGAATGATGCAGAACTGTGAGACCAGTGGCCGACTCGTAAACACCATCAGGTTAAGTATTGTCTTGCTCAAAGTCCTTCTCTGATAAAAGACATCTCATTCACTGATATTTGGTCTCTTCACTGTGGTTTCTCTGGCCAGAAGATCACTAGTTCTTCTCAAACATTTATTGTGGAAGACATCCAGCTTCCTCACATCTGTAAAGCTCTGACGTGACACTGCTGCTATGAAGTCAGGCCTTGGTGCGTAGACTCAACTGCTTGCAGTTTAGTTTCTTTTCATTGGCTACCTAATGAATCCAGAATAAGAAAATTAATTTTTCTCCTCATGTATAATCCTCTAAATGACCAAACTCCATCATGTCTTAAAGAAAACATAGTTCCACATTTTCCAAGCAGAGCACTACACTCTCAGACGGCAGGTTTACTTGTGGTTCCTAGAGTTTCTAAAAGTAGGTTGGAGGAACCTTCAATTACCAGGTTCCTCTCCTCTGGAACCAGCTGCCAGTTTGTGTTCAGGAAGCAGACACCCTCTTTATCTTTACGATAAGCTTAAAAGCTTCTTATTTGATAAAGCCTATAGGTAAAGATGTCCCAGGTGCCCTGGAACATTCTGGAGCAGTGGTTCTCCTCCACGTGTCTCCTCGATGACGTCTCTTCCTATCTGAAAGGGTCCAGACACCCTGTAGAGGAAACGCATTTCAGCCGCTTGTATCCTCCATCTGGTTGTTTCAGTCACTACCAACAGCTGGCAGGTGAGGCTAGGAACGAAGATCCACTCTGGACCACAACAGAGGTCAGAGTGTGTCCTACTCACAGAATCTGTTATGATGAATCAAAAATGGTCTTTGTCAGTATTAGGAGAACTGGGATTCTACATGTCGACCCTTTAAAGCAACTCAGCCCCCAATCTTGATAAACTCCTGCTTAAATTTGACATTCCCTCCAACTTGAACCTGAGTCTTGTTTATTCCAACCTCAAACGCGTGAATTGTTACGACTCACATCCTACACACTTCATTTTGTATCTAAAAGAAAAGCTAGAACCCAGAATGCAGCGAGTGAATAGATTTATGTCCAAGAACATGAATAATACAAGACACACACACACACCACGGCCTCATTTATACCCCGAGGAGAACATGTATGCCTTCTCCTGCACACGTTTTCCATTTGAAACGCCAGATGAGCGAGCATACGCACTCTCACACGCACACCCTGCTGCGAGCCCGATGGCAGTCAGCACAGCTGGACATGAAATACTGTCCAACAAAATCATCCATCTGCTTTGCTTACACTTACCTCCCTCCCTCTCCTCTCTGACTCTGTTTCTTTCTCACCATCCCTCCGTCTTCTGTATCATTACTCCCTCCGTCTCTTATCACCGTCCCTGCCTCACGCAGAATAAATCACGTTTGCTCTCGGGCTCAGTCCGTCTGTCTTTGTAACAGTTCAGACACACACTCGTTTACAGCCGACCACAAACTCACTCCTGGATTTCTTCAGTCTTTTATTTTTCATTATTCCGATGTAGATTTGCTGCCGTTTTTGGGATCATTTCCTGTCACATGACCCACTTTCAGTCAGTCTTTATCTGTCAGACCGACGTCCTCACATTTGTGTCTAGGAGACTGGTCTACAGGGGAGTTCATGGTCCACTAACTGGTGTCC
Source organism: Xenentodon cancila (assembly GCA_014839995.1). NCBI lineage: Eukaryota > Metazoa > Chordata > Actinopteri > Beloniformes > Belonidae > Xenentodon > Xenentodon cancila. Next base: position 24,943,818 of record CM026214.1, read on the forward strand.
AGGTCCAGACCATCATCGCTCCACCACCGTGCTTGACAGTGGGCCTGAGGTGTTTCTGCTGAAATGTCGTGTTTGGTCTTCTCCAAACATGGTTCTGGACGTGGTTCTGAATTTGACCTTCATCTTTTTACGTGTTTCACACATGCTCTCTCTATTACTGTGACCTTTCTCTACTTTTTACGATTACAGTACGCTTTTACTAAATGGATGTGTGGATACTTTGGACTGATGAGTGTAGATGCTCCTGTCTCTGCGTCTAGAAAAAGAAAAGTGTTTGGGGACCTTCAGGATCCAGTTATAGTTTTGTCCATTTTCGGGGCAGACTTTAGATCCCTCACATCTCCGACAACTAAACAGGCTTCTGCTGCCTGGCCGAAAAGCAGCAGGTGTGTGTACATGTGTATGTGTGTAAATATGCAATTTCCCCTGATGGGATCAATAAAGTCCTATCTTATCTCTTATCTTATCTTAAACGTTTTACATCCTCTGTAGGACAAGAAATTCAGTCATCCAGGAGAGGCTTGGTGTACAGTCCCTGGTCCTCCACCTTCACAGGACACAGTCGAGGTGGTCCACCTTATTACGATGTGTTCTGGATGCCTCCCTGTGGAGATGATTTAGTCATGTCCAACCTGATGGACGGACGGACGGACGGACGGACAGGCGGACGGGCGGGCGGGCGGGCGGGCGGGCGGGCGGGCATACGTGTTCACTCCTCAGTAGAGTCTGGGTTTAAAAGAGCTGTAACTGTTGACATGTGCAGGAGGACTTTATGAGTTACTGTAAAACCTTCAGTTGCCATCCTGTTTTCATTTGTGAGAACTTGTGGATGTCTGCGAGACATATTTACTTTTCTTTACGTCTTTCCTTCCTCTCTTTCTCTTCTCAGCGTGAACCCGGGGTTCATCTGAAGATCTCAGCGTGTGATCACATTCGTCTCTCTGCTTTTCCCTTCGCTCTCCGTGGTCTTCCTTACACCACAGCGACCAGAAGGTGTTCATTTGGCATCTCTACACACATGTACACGTGCACATGTGCACACGGCTCTAAGCGTGGCAGCACGCTGCGCCGCGAGCCCCCGGGGGTGTGAATGAGTGTGATGGAGAGCAGGCCGAGGCTCGTTGCCCTGCTGGTGAACCCACCATGTTTCTGTTCTCCATCTCCTCTGGTCTGATGGATGCGCGGCAGCGACGGCTGCCCTCCAACCCTGACTGTGTCAGAAACTTAGGGAACACATGTGAAGACAAGTCCTGTTTTCCCTCTGTGAGATGGTAACAATGTGAACATTTGAAGATGGTTTTACAGGTTCATCTGTGTGGGAAAGCTCCCAGTCTGCCTGGACGTTACGTTTTAGAGGTTTGATCCCGACTTTCAAACATCTGTACACAACTGCTGAAAATCTGATTTGATAAAAAGAGGTGGTTCAGATCAGACTCATGCAGAAGTTAGTTCCCTCTCCTTTAATTGAACGTTTTTGTTTAAAAACCCACTGAAAATCGTCTGATCATAGTGGGTCTTAGGACGAGTTCAGCAGAAGTTGAGATTAACTACAAAGTCTAACTGTTTTCACCAAGTCATCATTTATTTGTAAATGTATTTAAGAAATACAGGAACCTCTCTAGTCCAGTTATGTCTGGTTCCAGTCGCCCGGGTCACATCAGTGGGCTCTCAGTAGATGTTCCTTCAGCAGCAGTAACTCTCAGTAGATGTTTCTTCAGCAGCGGTAACTCTCAGTAGATGTTTCTTCAGCAGCAGTAACTCTCAGTAGATGTTTCTTCAGCAGCAGTAACTCTCAGTAGATGTTTCTTCAGCAGCAGTAACTCTCAGTAGATGTTTCTTCAGCAGCAGTAACTCTCAGTAGATGTTTCCTTCAGCAGCAGTAACTCTCAGTAGATGTTTCTTCAGCAGCGGTAACTCTCAGTAGATGTTTCCTTCAGCAGCAGTAACTCTCAGTAGATGTTTCTTCAGCAGCAGTAACTCTCAGTAGATGTTTCTTCAGCAGCAGTAACTCTCAGTAGATGTTTCCTTCGGCAGCAGTAACTCTCAGTAGATGTTTCTTCAGCAGCAGTAACTCTCAGTAGATGTTTCTTCAGCAGCAGTAACTCAGTAGATGTTTCTTCAGCAGCTGTAACTCTCAGTAGATGTTTCTTCAGCAGCGGTAACTCTCAGTAGATGTTTCTTCAGCAGCGGTAACTCTCAGTAGATGTTTCTTCAGCAGCAGTAACTCTCAGTAGATGTTTCTTCAGCAGCAGTAACTCTCAGTAGATGTTTCTTCAGCAGCAGTAACTCTCAGTAGATGTTTCCTTCAGCAGCGGTAACTCTCAGTAGATGTTTCTTCAGCAGCGGTAACTCTCAGTAGATGTTTCTTCAGCAGCGGTAACTCTCAGTAGATGTTTCTTCAGCAGCAGTAACTCTCAGTTGATGTTTCTTCAGCAGCAGTAACTCTCAGTAGATGTTTCCTTCAGCAGCAGTAACTCTCAGTAGATGTTTCTTCAGCAGCAGTAACTCTCAGTAGATGTTTCTTCAGCAGCGTTAACTCTCAGTAGATGTTTCCTTCAGCAGCAGTAACTCTCAGTAGATGTTTCTTCAGCAGCAGTAACTCTCAGTAGATGTTTCTTCAGCAGCAGTAACTCTCAGTAGATGTTTCCTTCAGCAGCGGTAACTCTCAGTAGATGTTTCCTTCAGCAGCAGTAACTCTCAGTAGATGTTTCTTCAGCAGCAGTAACTCTCAGTAGATGTTTCTTCAGCAGCAGTAACTCTCAGTAGATGTTTCTTCAGCAGCGTTAACTCTCAGTAGATGTTTCTTCAACAGCAGTAACTCTCAGTAGATGTTCCTTCAGCAGCAGTAACTCTCAGTAGATGTTTCTTCAGCAGCAGTAACTCTCAGTAGATGTTTCTTCAGCAGCGTTAACTCTCAGTAGATGTTTCTTCAGCAGCGGTAACTCTCAGTAGATGTTTCTTCAGCAGCGGTAACTCTCAGTAGATGTTTCTTCAGCAGCTGTAACTCTCAGTAGATGTTTCTTCAGCAGCTGTAACTCTCAGTAGATGTTTCTTCAGCAGCAGTAACTCTCAGTAGATGTTTCTTCAGCAGCAGTAACTCAGTAGATGTTTCTTCAGCAGCAGTAACTCTCAGTAGATGTTTCTTCAGCAGCAGTAACTCTCAGTAGATGTTTCTTCAGCACCGTTAACTCTCAGTAGATGTTTCTTCAGCAGCAGTAACTCTCAGTAGATGTTTCTTCAGCGGCAGTAACTCTCAGTAGATGTTTCTTCAGCGGCAGTAACTCTCAGTAGATGTCTTTCTTCAGCAGCGGGGTAACTCTCAGTAGATGCTGGTCTTCATGCTCGGCAGTAACTCTCAGTAGATGTTCTTCAGGCAGCAGTAACTCTCAGTAGATGTTTCTTCCAGCAGCAGTAACTCTCAGTAGATGTTTCCTCAGCAGCGTTTACTCTCAGTAGATGTTTCTTCAGCAGCATAACTTCTCAGTAGATAATTTCTTCACCGCGGCAGTAACTCTCAGATAGATGTTTCTTCAGACCAGCAGTAACTCTCAGTATATGTTTTCTTCAGCAGCAGTAACTCTCAGTAGATGTTTCTTCAGCAGCGGGTAACTCTCAGTAGATGTTCTTCAGCAGCGGGTAACTCGTCAGTCAGATGTTTTCTTCAGCAGCAGTAACTGTCTCAGTAGATGGTTTCTTCAGCAGCAGTAACTCTCAGTAGATGTTCAGTCAGCAGCAGTAACTCTCAGTAGATGTTTCTTCAGCAGCGTAGTAACTCAGTAGATGTCTCTCAGCAGCAGTAACTCTCAGTAGATGTTCCTTCAGCAGCAGTAACTCTCAGCTAGATGTTTCTTCAGCAGCAGTAACTCTCAGTAGATGTTTCTTCAGCAGCAGTAACTCAGTAGATGTTTCCTTCAGCGGCTGTAACTCTCAGTAGATGTTTCTTCAGCAGCAGTAACTCTCAGTAGATGTTTCCTTCAGCAGCAGTAACTCTTAGTAGATGTTTCTTCAGCAGCAGTAACTCTCAGTAGATGTTTTCTTCAGCAACAGTAACTCTCAGTAGATGTTTCTTCAGCATCTCAGTAGATGTTTCTTGTCTGACTTCATCAGTGTGTCTCATAGTTGTGGGACAATTTTTTCCCAATTCATTTTCCAACACTTCTTCAGTTCTTTGAGGATATTGGACATTAACTTCAACACAGATTTCTGAAGGTCCCACCATAGTTTTCCATCATGTTCAGGTCTGGAGTTTGAGCAGGTCACCCTAGATTCTTGATTCTTTTTTCATCATTCTGATGTAGAAGTGCTGGTGTGTTTTGGAGTCATTTCCTGTCAAATGACCCAGTTTCAGCCAAACCTCACCCTTCAGACAGATGTCGTACTTTGTTTGGTTTTCTCAAACATGGTTATTTGGTTTCATTTTGTTTAATAAATAATGTTTTTTTGTTATTTGCATGAAGAATAGAACAAAATAACGCCTGAAACGCTTCATCAGTCTATATATGTCTAAGTACTTGAACATCTTGTAAGATTTGTGAAAAGAAGTTGTAAAAATGTAAAAGCTTCTTCACACCAAATCTTCTGGAATGTGTGCACCTCTGAAATGTCAAAATTGATTTACGTTAACAAATGCAATCAATTTGATAATAAAAAGAAAGAAAAGGCATGAAATATATTGTGTTCCAACTGTCTGAAAAAATAAAAGACAACTTTGAGGAACAAAGATGAGCAGAGGAGCAACACAGACCAAGATCATCGTAAAGACACATCTCTACTAAGATCAAATATCTAACGTGGACTGGTTTGTCTGCTGTAAGCAGGACTGGTTGGAGGCTGCGTCTGATCGTCACACAAAGGAACACAAACCTACTCAGATGTTCTGCTTCGATCGTTCTGACAGGAACTCAGAGTTGTTGTAAACTGGACCTGAAAGGTAGTGGTGGAGGGGATCAGACTGAAGATGACATGAACTTTTAACCCCCTCTGGCCTGGATTTGAACCCTGGTTGAACCTTTGTTGACCCTGCTGATGCAACATAAATGAAGTCATTTAGAAATGTTTCTGAGGACCAGCACAGCTGCTTATTCGTTGCTGGTAATAATTCGACACTCCAAACCTTTATGTCCTGACAGCGTGACATCCTGAACACCCTCGTCTTCTTCAGAACTGTTGAACTGAAGCCTGGATTATGGATTCATGTCTGGATTATGTATTAGATGACGATCTTTATTGTAGAGTTTACTTTGAGTTGGCAGTACCTTTTCAACTTTGGCTTTTCTTAGCGAGACAAAAGAGCGTTTATATTATTGTTAATGTCCCTGTTTCCTGCATTTGGGTCTCCAACTCCTGAATCTCATGACTGCAATGACCTGTGCAGGAGGAGGATCCAAATGGAGGTGAAGGGAGGCAGCTGAAACCAAACTTTTTTTTTTGTAGACAACAAAATACTTTTAATAATTAAGTATTTCAGATGCATAAAATTCAGAAGAAAAAAGTCCAAACAAAAACCAAATTGGCAGGAAAGCAGACGGACTGACAAAGGGAGAAGGACACACAAGTGGTCCAATCAAGACAGATCTGCACGGGGTGCTGCTAAGTCTACCACACCAGACCCCAGCTTCAACAGAGACCAGGTCTACCACATCAGACCCCAGCTACAACAGAAACCAAGTCTACCACACCAGACCCCAGCTTCAACAGAGACCAGGTCTACCACACCAGACCCCAGCTACAACCGAGACCAGGTCTACCACACCAGACCCCAGCTACAACAGAGACCAGGTCTACCACACCAGACCCCAGCTTCAACCGAGACCAGGTCTACCACACCAGACCCCAACTTCAACAGAGACCAGGTCTACCACACCAGACCCCAGCTACAACAGAAACCAAGTCTACCACACCAGACCCCAGCTTCAACAGAGACCAAGTCTACCACACCAGACCCCAGCTTCAACAGAATCCAAGTCTACCACACCAGACCCCAGCTTCAACAGAGACCAGGTCTATCACACCAGACCCCAGCTACAACAGAGACCAGGTCTACCACACCAGACCCCAGCTTCAACCGAGACCAGGTCTACCACACCAGACCCCAGCTTCAACAGAAACCAGGTCTACCACACCAGACCCCAGCTACAACCGAGACCAGGTCTACCACACCAGACCCCAGCTACAACAGAGACCAGGTCTACCACACCAGACCCCAGCTTCAACCGAGACCAGGTCTACCACACCAGACCCCAGCTTCAACAGAAACCAGGTCTACCACACCAGACCCCAGCTTCAACAGAGACCAGGTCTACCACACCAGACCCCAGCTTCAACAGAGACCAGGTCTACCACACCAGACCCCAGCTTCAACAGAGACCAGGTCTACCACACCAGACCCCAGCTTCAACCGAGACCAGGTCTACCACACCAGACCCCAGCTACAACAGAGACCAGGTCTACCACACCAGACCCCAGCTACAACATATATATATATATATATGTATATACACACACATAAATGTATATACGTAAACACACAATGAATAACAATGGTATAGCAACATTAACGCTTGTGTCCACTTCAGGACCCATTAGAAATGAAAAGTGGATTCTTATTTTCACCTGGAAAACATCTGGAGAAAACACACAAGAGACAAGAAATTGTCAAAATTCTTGCTGTTTTATCTTTTTTTCATAACAAATTCCTTCAAAATGTGGCGTTTCAGTTGCTCAGGGTGCATATTTTCCAGGAGGTTGTTAGGGAATCTAAATGTATTATGGTCATTTTAGTGGACAGTGTTGTCATTATCATAGTTATTCCTCGTGAAACTGAAGGAAGCTGAGAAAATGTCCCATTTACAGACATATGGTTGGTAAAGGTATTGTGTTATATCAGCCTCGGGGGACTAACAGACTGCCTGAACTCTGTGTGAACCCTGTACATGGCCGCTCCAACCCTCCCAGACAGGAATATCTGTAGCATTTCTGGTTCAGATCATGTTTATTTTACAAATTATTTATTTATTCATTAGTTATTTTATTGTATTTGGTTGAATGCCAGTGCTTCCACCAGCTTAAGGCTATATATAGTACAGTCTGTGTGCATATTTATATTTATATAGATGGACTTCTTTTACTGGGAGGTAAACATGGATATCCAGGATTTTCTTTGTTCCCACAGATTCGTACACAAGCTTCTCTGACAGCGGCAGTATGCTGCAGCAGTTAGTAGAAAGTGAGTGTGAATTGATATAAATGATCATGTGACCCTCTTTGTACATCAGGGTGACTTCTGACCTTTACTGCTGTGACCTGGGTTTGACACTGGACCGACCCAGCCGTGACCCCCCCTCCCCAAGGCGAGGAAGTTACAGTCCTGTTTGCAAACGCCTGAATTCCTTTCTCTGCGAGGTGATGCAGCAGCCTTCATTCAGAGATGGGTGCCGTGGAAACGTCTGGGTGGAAATCATGTCAGAGGTTTCAGGAACGCTGACGGCTCCTCCCGAAACTTCACTGTCCTCCAGCTTTCTGACGTTACGCTTCAAAGCTGATGAAACCTTAACTAAAAGCCAAATGACATCTGGGAGCTTTTTACTCTGTAAAAATGATAATTAGAGCTCATTAAGTCACAAAGCTCATGGAGATCAGTGATACAGCAGCAGAGGTGTAAAAACGAACTAACTAACTAACTTCTGCTCTGATCCTGGATTCATCCACTCTCTTCCTCCGGCTACGCCTGGTTACGCCCGGTTACGCCCGGTTACGCCCGGTTACGCCCGGTTACGCCCGGTTACACCCGGTTACGCCCGGTTACACCCGGTTACGCCTGGTTACGCCCGGTTACGCCCGGTTACACCCGGTTACGCCCGGTTATGCCCGGTTACGCCTGGTTACGCCCGGTTATGCCCGGCTCGCAGCCTTTAACCAGAACAGACGTAGCTGCTTTGCTCACTTTTTGACTCACTTTTGGCTCTGGCGCCTAGTGGTCATTAAAGGTAGTGCAGCCTTCTACCCTTCTTGTTTGCGTTGCTTCAGAGTAAAAAGCCGGATGTTAAACCATCTTAAACAGGATGGTATCTCTTCATTAATCACTCCTCTGTTGTTCGGATAAACCTCTGAAGTGGCCGTGTTCTGCTCTTCTACAGAGAGTTGAGGTGAGCGTTGGCGGGTAGATGTTTAAAACTAAATCTCTCAAGTAAAACGTGCCGCCAACCTGGTTTATTCCAACAACAACAGTCCACAGATAAATAACTAACTAACTTAATAAATTAGACATGTAAATTAGTGTGGAAGCAAAGTGGAAATGGTTGATTGTCTTCATTGTAACGGTCCAAGTACGATTATGTAAATGTCTTTACTTTTCTTTTCTTCTTTTTTTCAGTTAAGATTCATAAATCAGAGACAGATTTGAAAAACACATCTTTCCTGCCAATAAAACTCGAATCTAACCAAATCAAATGAATAATGATGAGTTATTGTTCGGGGAACCACCAAAACAGCTTGTTTACTGTGACCAGTGACCTCTGAACCCGTGCTGGGTTCTGTCTGAGCGACCCGACCCGGGGATGACCCGGCTGCAGGTCAGAGGTCAGGGTTGAAGGCCGGGTCGCTGCGCGGTGCAGGGTTCAGGCTGGAAGAACACAGAACATCCTGCTGACCTCAGGTCTTCTCCCGTTCACTTCAGAACGTTTCTGTTTAATTTTATCAAATGTTCTCATGAACAGTTTGGATCAACACGATGACGTGGCAGCATCAACACTGACAAAACAGGTTGAGTCGTGTGTAGAAGCTGGTTCCTCCTCTGTTATTGTGTTTGTGAAGAAATATTTAAAACTAATCACCCAATCAGAGCAGATTTTATTTTTGGGAAAAAACTGCTTCAGATAAAGAAAAGCTTCTTTTTTTTACTGTATCATCAATTATTTGACATAACTTAAGTAAAGAAGAGCAGCACTGTTGCCTCACATCAAGAAGGTTCCTGGTTTGACGTGAGCGTGAGCGTGAGCGTGAGCGTGAGCGTGAGCGTGAGCGTGAGCGTGCACAGTGCACGGTGTCTTTGTGATAGACTGGCGACCTGTCCAGGTGGACCCCTGCCTCTCGCCTGTAATGAGTCGGGATAGACTCCGGCAGACCCCCGTGACCCTGCAAAGAATAAAACGGGTGTAGAAAATGGATGGATGGAAGATAAAGAGAATAAAGAGAATCATTGGGCAATACCAAGTACCCCATTTACTTGTTAAGAGGTACGCTGCTTAAGCTGCCGATGACATCACACGGCGCCTGCTAGTTTCCGCTGGGATGATCCAATGAACACATGCTCCTTATTTCCATACATGTGTTTAGTATTTCCAGTGAGCCTGAAACCCGAGCAGAGCAGGTACTGGGAACATCCCAGGCTCAAGGTAACAAAACAGAAAATGTTGCAGGAGTAATATTATTTTGATGGTTATAATTATACACTTCTTTATTAATCTTCGAATTACTGTTTCACATAAACTCATGACTTATTAATTTGTAGTCGTTTATGTGAAGACATGACTTTGAACTTGTAGAGAAGGCTCTGAGAGCAGCTCTGGGTTGTGGTGGAAGGGTTGATCTGAAGGGGTCCACGGGTGAAGCAGCCAACCAGCCTGAAGCAGCTCTTCAGTCTCAGCTGAATCCGGACCAACCAGAGGACTCTGGATCATCAGCTTCGTCCTCCTGCAGGATGCACCCGAAGCTGACTCCCTCACCTCTGAGTAAGGCTGGTCACAGCTTAGGGTGATTAGTTCCCTGTAGCTCGGTTGTCTTGGCGACAATGACTGGTTGACCTGGCTGGAGAGGCAGGATGGGAGGAGCTAGCGTTTATTCTTTTCTTGATGTTTTGTCCAAATATCAACAGATGTGACATGGACCAGAAATCACTTACCCTACCTGTGAGCCTTTTTCATCTTTTCTGACTTTGAAAGCATCTTCCGGGCTTGTATGTGACTAGTCTGGACCGCGGTAACTCTCTGTATGTTGATGTTATTCAGGCCAGCCTCACCTGCAGCTGCCACTCGTCACTGTCACCTCACCTCGCAGCCCTGGCTCGTTTCAGGATGGATTTTATAATTATTTTGTGAAGAGGTTTTGTTGTCCCGAAGACCTGACTGACCTGACTGAAGAACATAGCAGACCGACTTCCGTCCAGTCTGCTTTTGACCGTTTTCTGACCCGGGGCTAAAGTCTGACCGCTGACTGACTCTTGCCTCTGTTGCCATGGTTACAAGACAACCTCAAACTGACCTCTTGACGAGTCAGCGTGACCCCAATTTGACCCCTCCTCAGGGCTTCATGCTCAGAGAGTGTGTGTGTGTGTGTGTGTGTGTGTGTGTGTGTGTGTGTGTGTGTGTGTGTGTGTGTGTGTGTGTGTGTGTGTGTGCTCACAGAAATTGCCAAAACTATTTTTATTTTATTTTATTTTAACAAATAATATTAACTTATGTTTGACTTATAAGTTTTTTATTGTTGTTTAATATTATTCACTTGTTTTGAAAATATTTTAGAAATTATTTAACAAACTTGTAACTCAGTCTAAACATAAATCAGGTCCTATTAGAAAGAAAAAAGAAAAAAGGGTGAATGTAAAACTCAAATGTAAATCACATATTTATTTATATTTTTAATTATAATTATTTATTTAAAAGAATGGTATTCTTAAATAAATGTGTTTCTGTGTACATTTAACATATATTTAATATATATATAATATGGCATATATATATATATATATATTTATATATATATATTGATATATTGATGTATGTATAATGTTAATTCTATATGTATTTATCAATAATATAGTGTGACATGGACGATGGTCTGCACCAGTGCATTGATGATACTCAATAAAACTATATTTACAAAATTAATAAATATAAAAAGTAATCACTGGTGATCACTGGTAAAACCAGTGATCAAACTACCAGATGTGTATGTTCAGATGCACAAACACCTGAGTCTGAGCTTAAACTGCGTCTCCACTTGCATTGGTCACATCTGGACTTCCACCAGCAAATTCATACTTTCATCAGGAGCCTCACACATGTTTATTACAAACTTCTAACCCGCTGGCACCACCCAAAAGACAGGGGGTCGAACTGGAGGTGGCAGAGATGAAGATAAGAGAAACATTATTTGGAAGTGACGACAATGGGTGATGAAGAATGAGCACTTCAGAGGAACAGGGTTAGACAACTAGGAGATAAAGTCTGGACTGAGGTGAAAAACAAGACCACTACAGCAGGATTTCACAGAATGGTACTCGAGCTGCCTCTCAAGCATCATCTGGTGGTCAATAGTGGAACTGCAGGTACAAATGCTGAGGAAATTATTGGTACCTCCAGGTTGAATTTTAAATTAAATTAAATTAAATTAAATTAAATTAAATTAAATTAAATTAAATTAAATTAAATTAAATTAAATTAAATTAAATTAAATTTATAGCTGGCATTTTATATATATAATATAACATTTCAATTTTTCTATTGTAGGCAATACAAAGTACCACTTGCTGCTTACATAGAATTTAAGAGTTGCAGTCATGCTCTGCTGATCATTATTGATAATATTTCCATAAGGGAAATATATAAGCTATGGTCTTAGAGAAGCAAATTGTTGATGCATGTCAATCAGGAAAGAGTTATAAAAACATTTTGAAAATATTTTGGGTTTAATTTAAATTTTAAAAATTTAGAAATATTTTTTTTTAAATTAAATCAAATTAAAATAAGGAGCAAACAAATCTATTTTGAGATTTTTATTTTCCCTAGACTATGTAACTGACTTTGAAGGATACTTTGCCAAAAGAAAAAAAAAGAAGAGAAAAGATAAGAAGAAGACAAAGGAAAGTCAAAGTGGAGAAAAAGGAGACCACAGATATCATCTGTGGTCTCCTTTATCTCCACTCTGGCAGGAGATTGGTGAAATAGTGCCAGAACATTTACAAAGTGGCAAAACGATTTCCATTGTGCTGCTGTAGTCAGGTGTCGAGATGATCAGAAACGCCAATCAGAAGATTCTTCTGAAAACCAGCCACGACCAACACACACACTGATGTCACATGTTCGATAAATAAGGAGAGCTTTTATGTTTCTATACTATATATTTGTATTTTCTATACTGTATTTTTCTTTTATTTATTGCACATTTGCTGCTCGGACCTCTTCAAGGACATGTCATCTTGTTGGGTTTTTATGGATCTGTTAGTCTTGGTTATTTGGAGCATATCCAAGTTATAAAACAAAAATGTAAACCCAGTTGTTTATTTTTAGCCTAATACTTATCGATATCGACATTGACATCACTGAGCAACAGGATATGAGATGATGTACAAGGTAGGCATGCCATCGCGTACAAATAAATTATGACTTTATCTGTTTAAATGAAGTTTAAGAAACACTGAGTTTTCTTAAAACTGCCATTTTTTTGATTGATTCCAGTATATCACAGTGTGAACTCTGGGAATGTTGTACTGATTCCCCCTAATGAGGTAATATGGCAAATGTAGTATTAAAAACATTCTTTAATATCATCTGTTTATTTGGTCTTTAGCCTCAGTCCTGCGTCTGTGACCAGTTTTCTGTTTTACTTTGAAAGTCTGTGTCACTTCCAGAGAGCAAGTGTCCCTGATTGTTTGCACCTGTGTCTTATCAGCCCTTTTAGTATGCGTTGTCTTGTCTTTCCTGATCTCCTTGCTGGTCCGTATATCTTTCAATCTGGTCTGTTTGTCCGTCTGAGTGTGTTTTACACACTGAACGGCACAATAACTTGCAACCCCCACGAGTTAACTCTGCAATGGTGCAAAACGTTATTCAGTTATTCAACATTTCGTGTAAACAGCAGCAGACATGTTCAAGGAACATGTACATGTTGCAATGTCCCGTAAATCCATGGACGCTGTTTTCCCGGTCCACAAACAGGGCTGCAGCAGAAGCTACGCTCTGGTTCTCCCCTTCATGTCTTCCTCCAAACCCTGAGCCTCATTTATGACCTCTTCGGTGTCACCAACAACCTCCTGGAGGCCAGTATTCTCCAGGCCAGTAAAGAAAATCGAACAACAGCAATTTAATGTTCATAGAGATAAAGTAAAACTCAATGCTGTCAAAATTAAACGCCACATAAATCAGTTTATTTTTAATTGTGTCTGTTAACTCCTGACCAGAACGGTGCGAGTGCAATAAACGTCTGTCCTGGAGCAGCTCCAGGTTTTCGGAGACTGCAGACGCTTTTTCTGGAGTTTGGTTTCCTGTATGCTGATGGTGCAATAACAGTAAATAACAATCAATGTCAGATATTCTCTGTTAGAATTAGACCCAAACATAATTCAGACACCTGGTGGAGCTACAGGTACAAACACAAATGGTCTACATATGTAAAATGGGTGTAAAAATATAATATTCATAATGAATTTATGGATAAAAAAAGACAGAATTTTAGAGCTTCTCACACCAACAAAGTATTGAAAATGTGAAAAATATTTATGCAGTTATTACATTTACAACAGCTACAGGAGAAACACAATAATTTGGAATGTGACATGACAGTTGTCATTTAGAAGGACTCATCAGCATCATCTCATCAGCATCATCTCATCAGCATCATCTCATCAGCATCATCTCATAACCCTCATTTCATCAGCATCATCTCATCAGCATCATCTCATCAGCATCATCTCATCAGCATCATGTCATCAGCATCATCTCATCAGCATCATCTCTGAGGTTCATGTACCTGTTCTGTGACAAACACGCCCCTGATTCCTTCGAAGTTCTTGATTTCATTGCCATGATTTCTGTTCAATTTCAAATATCAACCAGAATTTCTTTCGGCGTTACATACCAGGAAAGTATCTATTTCCTCACTTGATGTATCATCAGGTTTGACGATAACTTCTCTGCAGCAGAGCAGATGTTTTACCACTGGTGTTTCAAGCATCTTTGATCACAGAAAACTTCTGGGTCACATCATTTGGGAAAAGTAAAAATGTCAAAATTAAAATTAACGCTAATTTTCCATGTTCTTCATATCTGATTTAACGAAAACAAAAAAAAACAGCAACTGGAAAAATGAGTCATTCTTCATTTATTCTTTTTATTTTGTTTTTGGAGACGGATATCAAAAAACATGTTTTTCATTCTTTCATTTTTGTTTTTTAAATTTGAAAATGTGACATAAAGTGATTGAAATTGAAAGATTTGATTGAGATGCTGTGGTGGGACATTCAGGGAGCTGTGTAGACGTGAACATCTAAAAGCCACAATGAACTGAAGCTATGTTGTAGAGAGGAATGGACCAGAATTCCTCCAAAAAAGCAGGAAATTACTGCTTCAAGATATTGTGGTAAAGGTGGATTTAAAAGCTACTGTATCAAAGGTGTACTTAGTATTGTCCACAGGATTTTTTATTTTATTTTTTTAGGAGCTTCTCTTTGGAAGCCTAGATGCATCTGTCCGGAGTTTTTGGAAGACGTTTAAGAGCAGTGATCCATAGTGAGAAGTGGAAAGTCCTGCTTGTGTCCATACCAGCCCTCAGCAGCCTATGAGCATATGGACTGTCAGCTTTCTGGAGCCTCTCCACCATCATCACTACAGTTTTTCTTCTCCCTCAGCGACACAGTGAACGATTTTCCTGTCTGCTCACACACACATCCACTCTCTAACCAAATGTAATATTGTTGGGAAACTTCCACGCATGGACAATAGCAATCTTCCTCTCAGCAGACACTTTTTTTCTTCCTTTGAGAGTTATGGTTTCCTTAAATTTATTGATTTACCCACTCATACAAACTCTCATACTCTGACCTTAATCAGCTGTTCTGGTCTGACTCCTTCAATGGTCCAGCTGATCAGCTCCAAGTAACTGGCTAGTTCCTCCTTTCATTTAATGTGACAACCCGAGTCTCTCCATGATCAAGAACCTTGATCTCCTTTTGGAATATTAAGGACATTAATATGTATACCATCTCCTCTGGCTTTGATTCAGGCCTATTTCTCCAGCCCAGATAAACTGGTTGCTCTATGTAACAACAGTTAAAACAACGTTCTCAAACGTCTTGCTCCAGTAGAAACTTAATCTGCAACCTTCTCTCAAACGGTCCCCTGGTTTATCCCTCAACTATGAATGCCAAAGGTTGACAACTTTAACGAGTCTGGAGAAAAAGTGGTCCAACTATTGGCAAAGATTGGTTATGCTCAAAGACATGATCTGATCCAGTTTGAAATAACTTTTGGTTCCGATTTCAGGCTGTAAAAGTTTCTGAAGACGATAAATCCGGCTTTCCTCTTTATGTCCCCCCTACTTTAATTCCTGTTTCTTACTGTACATACACTACATATATAGCTATATAATTGTGTGCTCACATGGGGCATTTTGTATGTGATATTCATATAACAAACAAAAGTTGAAGTATCTAGTTAGTTCAATCATCCTGTAAGACTTTTTTGTGTTCTTCTCAAAATCTTTCTAAGGAAAAAAATGCTCAAAGCTCACATCCTGTATTAAACTACAAGGACTTAATTGAGACTTAAACCAAAGCTACTTACAACTTCAGCCTTATTTGTTCCTATGTTTACAAAATCCACCAGATTCTATCCATTTTCTATACAGGTTTTATCCTTAGCAGGGTCACGGGGGTCTGCTGGAGCCTACCCCGACTCATGCAGGGGTCCCCCCGGACAGGTCAACAGTCTATACCATTTTCACCCTATTCTCCACCCCTTCTTGTCTGGTTTCAGTCAGTTCATCCAACTCAAGTCCTTCCTTGTTGATGATAGACTAAGGTGAGCTGAAAAATGTATGAATTCAATTTTTTTTACTACAAAAAAACAAATATACAATTCATCCATCCATCTAGCCATCTCTCCTTTTATCCGCCCATCCATCCATTCTTATCCTTTTCCTCTGGTAATGATCCCAGTTGTCTTCATGTGAAAATTCTTCTATAAATCCTTCTATCTCTAAAGAACTTTTCTCCTCTCCAGCTTTCACGTTTACAAATGCCTGTGTTTCTATTGTCAAAAGCAAACTTATCAAAATATTTTAGTTTGTACACATTACACAGAAAATAACTTAATCAGGACATCCACCTCACTGTAGGGGTTTCCTGTACCTGTTTGACATCACCAGCAGGTGGCAATGTTGCACAATCAGAGGCAGAGAAGCAGCATGACGGTTGCCGAGGGTCACATAACAGAAAAAACGGTGAATTGGCTTGAAAGATCACGTGATGAATTAAATATGACTACAGCCTAAAATTAAGACGGATAAATTCATGAAGGATTAAAAAAACAAATTTTTATTAACGGTTTTATTAAAGGTAGAACCTGCCTGCGGTCCTTATCCAGCTCATGTTCATCCATGCAGCTTCAGCACAACATTTCCTCTCTTTATTTTGGAAAATGAAAAAAATGAAACCCAGTTGCCTTCTACTGAAGAACTAATCATCAAGATACTAAATATAGATATGAATGCTAAATACCAAGAATAAAACTAAAAGAACTGATGTCTTCTATAAAGCTTTCTTTACAGATTTCCTTGAAAAATCTTTGAGAATAGCAGCTTAATCAGAAGAGATGGAAAACCGGTACCAGGTCCCAGATCAACGAGAGTTTTTGGTGTGATGTTCCTTTAAAACCATCCAGAACATTTAAGTGATTCAGATTCCATCTGTTGGACATCAGTCAGATATACTGGAGTCAGAGGTGTCCACCTTTGGCCTGCAGATTCCGGGGATGGTTTAATGATATTCTGCTTTGTTTTCTTTAAACTCTTTACTAGCACTAATGCATTCAAGTACTAATCAGAAGTTAACAACGCCAAACTTTACCAACATCTGACATATTTGGATGCCTACAGGAAGAAAACTGGCCTTTGAACACCAGAAGAAGACTTACCACACCGTGACTGTGAAGAAACAGCAGGAAAGTAAATATCTGCTCATTGCTCTCAATTATGAATGTTAAAGCCACAATAAATGCTGCTTGGTAGTTTTCAATCAAATCACATTACTGGAGGATTGGAGGATGAACACTCAAAGTTAAAACCTGTTTGCTGTCATGTTGTCTACATGGATGTCACCCACGTTTCTGAGCTGAAAGTTTGACTTTAGTGTCATTTTTTCTGAACATTTCCATGGCAGAGGTAATTTTTCAACACAGTTACCACAGTTTCCCCATATCAACCCTTCTTGAAATTTGCCGCAGGTTTCAAACACCTGAGTTGGTGTAAATGAGTCGGGATAGGCTCCGACAGACCCCCGTGACTCTGCAAAGGAATAAGCGGGTATAGATCTATGTGATATTGTCTGTAAAAAAATAAAAGTGTTTCTTATACCATGTTGGGGTTTTGAGACTTCTTATAAGTGCTTCACTGACAAAAAATGAGGGTTAAGAGCTTGCTGTAGGTAATTTTATTTTCTTTTTCATCTAAATCTGTCTTGAGTCTTAGATGTTTGCTCGTGTAGATTATTAGTCATCCAGGCAACTGCACTGGAAAGGAAACGGACGCAGAGTGACAGGAAGGAGGACTCAAGGACCGTGGCCTCGATATGAGGGAGTCCTACTCTGCCAGGTGAGCTGTACAACACTCCTGATCTTTTTTTCTTGGTTTCTTTTTTTCTTCTTTAATCCACAGAGGAAGCCTTCTTGATGGACTATAAAGTTTCTTTTGATTCAAGCCTTTAACGATCCTGACTTTCTTTTTAATCATTCAGTTAAGATTTTGATTTTAGAAAAGTTTTATTGTGGCAGCTCATTCTCTAAACTCTGCAGTGCTAATATTCTTCCACTAGATGGTGGTATTGTAGAAGGTTTCGTTCAGTCAGAAGATCTCAGCAGCCTCTCCGCAGGTGTGATGGGTGGAGTCCACGCCTGTCACCTATACAGTACCACAGACACCGTCTGCAGCTCTCAGAATCACAGATGGACCCATCGCATGTCTTTGGGCTGTGGTAGGAAGCTCAGGGAGATCTCACACTCCAAACAGGAAGTCACCATAATTACCATCATCCAGCTCATAGTTGAGTTGTTAGCTGCTCATTCATTCATTAATTCATTCATTCCAGAGACTGTATGATTCCGGGATATTTTATGGGATTTTTTTCCCATCGTATTTATTTTCTATTACAAAATGTCAGTGAATGAAACCCATCCCGAGAAGAGTTGGGTCAGAGAAGATTTTACTACTTTGTAACATTCTCACAACCCTTATTGACTTTCATTCTTTATTAGATTAAATTGGCTTATCTCAAAATATATGCAGACCTACTCCCTCTCATAGTCCCATCCTTGATCTTGTGCTGATTTATGGCATTGAGTGAACGACTGACAATGTTTCCTCATAACTCTGTTTTGTCAGACCATTTTTTGATAATATTTGACTTTACATTACACAGTATCTAAGACAAGACATTCTTGTTGAATGTGTCTATCAGAGCATGCTGTATCTAAATTTAAAGAATTGATTCTGTTATCATTTTCCCTGCTGCCATCTGCTCATACAACAGAAGTTGCTTGAACTTTGCTTGAACAGCTTGGTTTTCTTGTTGATTGAACTACAGCTTCAATACATACAACTTCAGAAAGTGTTGCCCCTCTGAAAAAGAAAGTAAATGGTCAAAGAAGTTTAGCTCCATGGTTCAATTCACAACTGCAGCTTTTAAAGCAGACTCAGAAAAGCTAAAACAGAATGCTGCTCCAATAATCTTCAACTTAGTCTGGAAAGAGAGTCCATAAGAAAACCAGAACCTCTTATTATTTATCATTAATAGAAGAGAATAAGAACAACCCTGGTTTTCTGTTCAGTACTGTAGCTAGGCTGACTAATGTACAATTTGGATTGGACTAAAATGATCTCTGGACCTGCAGTAATTCTAATAGTACACCCAAACATCTGTATTTAGTTTCACCCATTCACAATGGATAAGCAGAGTCTGTGTTTTACCGTAATTTGCAGACATTGATCCTGGAAGTAACGTCAAGACTTGCATTTTATTAAGCAATTATCTTTTATTTACCATTAACTTTGAATATTGAGTTAAAAGTGTTGCAGCTTATTTATGTGATTATTTACACAAAACTACTCTGCTTGAAGAGTTTTAGATAGGATTTAGAGCACATCTTACCACAGAAACTGCTCTGGTGAAGGTCACCAATGATCTCCTCTTGTCCTCTGATAGTGGACTCATATCTATGCTTCTTCTGTTGAATCTCAGTTGTGTGTTTTATACAGCTGATCACAACATTTTACTAAAGAGACTTGAATATGTTATTAAGATTAAAGGTACGGCATTAGACCAGTTTAAGTCATAATATAATATGACTTAAACTGGGTGGAGTTCTGCAGGGTTCAGTGTTTGGACTGATTGTTTTCACTGTATATTTATATCAACTGGGAAATATTACTAGACAGCATGCCATAAGTTTTCATATCTATTCTTATACTCAGCTATACCTGTCCATTGACTTTAATCAAACTAATCAGCTGATCAGACAAGCATGCCTTTAAGACATAAAACCTGTATGTCTCAAAACCTTCTCAAGCTAAATCCAGATAAAACATAAGTTGTTGTATTTGGACATGAGTGATTTCGGGATATATTGTTTAGCCTTACAGTTACTGTAGATGGTCTTACCTGATGGCCTATTGTACACCAGTTAGGAACCTGGGGATTATTTTTGACCAAAATATTTCCTTCACCTCACATATTAAACAGGTTACTAGGACTGCCTTTTTCAGCTTAGTAATATTGCTAAAATTAGGCAGATCCTATTATAGACTGACACAAAAAAAAAAAAAAAAACGAATCCATGTATTTGTTATTTCAAGATTGGATTAATTGTAATTCTTTATAATTGGGTTGTAGTCCCTCCGGGTACTCCGGCTTCCTCCCTCAGTCCAAAAACATGCATACTAGGTTCACTGCTCATACTAAATTGCCCGTCGGTGTGAATGTGAATGTGCATGTTTGTCTGTCTATGTGGTCCTGCGATGGACTTGCGACCTGTCCAGGGTGGACCCCTGCCTTTTGCCTGCAATGCATTGAGATAGGCTCCGACAGACCCCCGTGACCCTGAGAAGGAGTAAGCGGGTATAGATAATGGATGGATGGATGGGTTGTTTTAAATATTCTCTAAAAAATCTCCAGCTCATCCAAAATTCTGCAGCCAGGGTTCTGACAAGAATTAGTAAAAGAGATCACATAAACTACAACTAATTTCCATTTGAGGATAAATAAAGTATTTTGGACTTGAATAAGTATAGAATTGTATTAAGCTCTTATCAACCAAGCTCCATCATATCTAACATATGATCACCCTCCCTGAGTCTGGTTCTGCCAGAGGTTTTTTCCTTATTACAGTCACCTGATAATTGCTCAGGATGGGGGATTGTATCAAAAGAGTGTCTCGTCTACTGGTTTCCTTAGCTAGGCAACTATTTTTTTAATTGTCTTTGTATTAATTGGACTCATTTGGAATGGGTTTAATTGTATTATTGAAGTGCCTTGAACTGATACTTGCCATGATGTGGCATTATTTAAATCAGGATAAACTGAATGATTTAAATTGTCTAACTGAAAAAAAAATAATGGACATCGCTGGAACAGATGTGGTCTTTAATGAAGCAGATGTTGCTCTTAAATCCCAGTGTGCTTTTCTGTATTAACACTGCTATCACAAAGATGAAAATTTGACACCGATACAACCCCAGACCATTACAGAATCTAGTCTTCATATTGGTTGATGCCAACAGTCTTGAAGAGCCCGTTCTGCTTTAGTGAATTCATCGTTTCATTCATAGTTTATACTGCTTGTAAACTAACATTTATATTAATTAACACAATAAAAAAAAATCTGAGTGTTATTGTGGAGAATAAATGAAACAGAGGCCCTCATACTGAACCCTGTGGTGTCCCTCAGTCAGTACACAAGAGAGAAAAACACTTTAGAAAAAACTGGTTCTTATAAAATCCTTGCAAATGTGTAGGACAGCTGAACCTAAATACTTTGTCTGGTAACAGGAACTGAATTTACAGAGGAAACGTGTATAAATGAAAGAGAATACCAGAGTAAATTAGTTGACATAACAAATACATCACAATTTCTCAATTTATTTGTTTGTAAGCAAAATAAAAGAAATTAAATAAAACAGTCCGGAACATGCAGATCCATTGCCATGTACCCATATAGCCACATATTTATAATGCTTTGGTCTTTTAAGGCGTTGAAGAAAGTTGAGTTTTCGAGCAGATAAGTACTTTAGTGTCTGGTTTTAGTTACCAGGTAGTCTCCGGGAAAATCCGTGCCTTGGCTCGTCTGACGTCACATCCGGCGTCTGCTTGGCGCGCAGAGCGGGCTCTGTTGTGCGTTAGCTCTGCGGTGCGGGAGGCTTTGTGTGCTCGGGACATACCAGGGACGCCGTTGCACGCTCGCTGTCGTCGGTGCGGCATCCTGCTTTGAGACGGTGAAACCTCCACGGCGTCCCGGCCTGCTCCGCCGCGCCTCGACCGTGTCTGCGTGAAGGTAAGGCGCCACTGCGTTGACGACGCGAAACACGCCGGCCATGTTGTCCTTTGGGGTCGGATCCCGCCGCCGCTCGGGTTCTGAGTTAAATCCGTCCTTTGGAGGGGCAGGACCCGGCTCCGCTCACGGGTTCTGCTATGAATCAAACCAGTCCTGTCTGACCACTCCAACGAGCACGGAGCCGCGTTGACGGGAGCGGTTTTCGGGGGTTATTTTAATGAAGTGGGCTGGGATGAGACTGGCGGCGTGCTCCATGTGTGCTGGGAAACCAGACGACGTCGCA
Source organism: Xenentodon cancila (assembly GCA_014839995.1). Classification (NCBI taxonomy): domain Eukaryota; kingdom Metazoa; phylum Chordata; class Actinopteri; order Beloniformes; family Belonidae; genus Xenentodon; species Xenentodon cancila. The sequence goes on from CM026214.1 coordinate 24,965,631, forward strand.
CCGCGCCGCTGGGCTCGCTTCTACTCGACCGAAGGTGCCTGGGTGCAGCGTGCCCGCACCAGGTGTGAACAAAATCAAAATGTTTTCAATCGCCGCTGACGTCCCCACGTGCTCGTTCGGCGCGTGTCTCCGTGGGCGCTGCCAGCGAAACACGTTGGTGGTAATAACGCAAACATGGAGGACGTTTTTCCTCCTCAGTAAACCTCGTAAACAGTTCATAGAAACACGACATGGCCCTGGAGCAGACGCAGGCACGGCTGGAGGTGAGCTCCCCGCGTCTGTGCGGGATTCAGTATTTGTCGTAGTGGAGGAGTTGAACGTGTGTTCGTTTTACCGCCTCGGCTCGTTAAGGAACGTCTCAGGTAAAATTCAGCCGTCTCATCTGCAGCTCTGCACGGGACCGGCTGGAGGTCTGTAGCCCACACAGAAGTGAAGACTGCGGGCCAGTATTCCTGAGAAGTGGGGGGGGGGGGGGGGGGGGTCCTCAAATGTAATAAAAGGCGGCTTGTCTTCAGGGCTGTGTGTAGTTTTTTTGCGGACCAACGCGAGGTTCTGGCCTGCCCCCCCCGCGCTTTCAAAAGGCTTGTAAGATGAAAATATTTTTAAAAATCCTGCCGTTTTATTCAATATTTTCTTTAGTAATGCAGAAGTTTCCTCCCCCCTCAGATCTGAATTGAACATGTTTCACTTGTTCAGTTCAACCCATTTTTATGGGGAGGTGTTTTTACCCTCATTGAAACTTAGTTCAATTAGGAAAGACAGAAAATAAATTGTGTTTTTGTTGATTCTGAAAAAAACGAGGAGATATTTGGGGGGAAAAGGACATCAAATAAAATAATTTCAAGCACGTATTCAAATGATCAATGAAAGGTATCGTGACGTGCTTTACTGGATTTTCTAAACCTCTAATCTGTGCTAGTGTACCACTGAGCATGCTCAGAGTGAAGCCGTGTTGATGTTATATATTTGTGTTTCCTTGTTGCTTCAGTTTTTTAATGCTCAATGTGGTAATCAATGTGATAACTGATGAGGAAAACATTTCTCTGAAGAAATACATTTACTTGCATCATTATTATTTCTACGTGGAGTTTGCATGTTCTCCCCGTGCTTGCGTGGTTCCATCCAGGTACTCCGGCTTCCTCCCGATGGGCTGGCGACCTGTCCAGGGTGTACCCCTGCCTTTCGCCTGCAATGCGTCGGGATAGGCGCCGACAGACCCCTGTGACTCCTGAGAAGGAGTAAATGGGTTTAGATGATGGATGGATGGATGGGTTGTTTTAATAAAAATGTGAAATACCTTACTTACTTATTGTGATCTAACATGGGTGAAAGAAGTTAAACAATCAATCTCCTCAATCCAGTCAAACAAAAATCACACCATGACAGACTTTGCGATATCAAATCATCATTCATGTAGTTGTATATCGTATTGTGATTAAACGTCTACTGTTCGATGCCATGCAGGGCTGATCAAAGTTCCTCCAAGTCATGTCCCTAACCTCGTAAATACCGCCTCCCCCAGGAGGGAGTGGCTGCTGTTACGATTGAAGTCATTTCGAGACACAAATGTTCACAAAATACACACATGTAGCGACACCAAGATAACAATAATGGCAATTTCCATGTAAACCAAAGAAAAATCCAAATTGACCCACCACAGCAGAACCAGACACCGTGGAGATCTGTTGGCACGCTGAACAACAGGAACTTATAGCGACTACTCCCAAATCACGTTTTACAAAAACGCCCAGCAGTCTCCCTCTGCTGCTCCTGCTGGTAAATCGCTCTTTTTTTGGGCTTTTCACTTAAATCACCCGAGTTTCTGGTCTTGCAAAGACCAAAAAGGTCTGTCACTTCAGTGGCCAGTTGCAGATTGCGGTTCTGTAATATGCTGATTTATGATGTCAGAGGCTCTGAGGATGAGGAGCGTGGCATCCTCTCTCGCCATCAATAAATCCCACCCATGAACCGCCACACCACATCATTACATTAGTCCTGGCCCGTGATTGAGTGTGTCCAACGGGGCGAGTTATGGCCAGCTCCCGCCATACGCCACCCTGTGCCAGTTAATGAAAAGGGGACACGTGCATTCAGCGTTAAACGTGAGGTATCTGTCGATGTAAAAGGGGCTGCTGTTACGTGAAACTGTGCCTTCAGACGCTCGTGTCGTTTTGTAGATTAGATCCTGTTATCGCTGGATCAAGAATGCATGTTTAACGTGTGCTGGACAATATAAACACAAGGCGTGTTTTTTGCCGAGCCAGGGAGTTCCACGTAACTCGCCTGGTATATATCCCTCCACCACGGGACGAAATACCCCGTCGGACAGGTGTCATTTCAAAAGGAGGGGGATGAAAATCGGGACGCGCGTTTTGGTTGAGTTTTGCTTCTTGACAAGCCCTGTTTCGTCATTTTTGTGGTGTCCGGTTTTTGGCACCTGAGGCTGAGGAGCTCACGGATCTTCCTGTTACTCATCTTGCAACTATAACCACTACCTGTGGCTGTTTCCTTACTTTCATTTAAATTTTAATAATATAGTGTCAATTACAACACAAGTTGTCTCCAGGATCTTTCCAGAGACCAGAACATGACCCCCCGATAAGTATTACATAAACAACGGCAGGTAAAAACTCCCCTAGTGGGAGAAAAACCTCTCTTCTGCTGAAGACCAGCCGGGCAGAACATTATTATAGTGATAATAATTTTCAAAAAAAGAAACCCCTCTGATGGGTTGTACTTAGGCTGCCTGATCAACAACAACTCCCTCCAACGACCCGGCACCCACCATTCGTTCTGTTCACGTTAGACCCGACCCCCGGAGGCCAGTCTTGCAGGGCCAGCTCAACACGAAAGGCGGCCCGAAGCTGCGTCTGCAGGCAGTCTGTTGCTGACTCAGGGTTGTCCATGTTCTTCTTTATTTTATGAAGTATCCTCCTCACAATCATCTCCAGATGTTCCAGAAAAGAACCCGCCTTCGTTATCAGTTCAGTTTCTTTAAATCGCCGTCTCTGATGCTGCTCCCCAACAGATGACTGCAGATGTGGTCGAACTCTCCACAACAGACTTATTTATATAAGATATTCAACATCTTGCTGCAACTGCTGAAGGACCTAAACTTCCTCAAGAAGTAAAGTCTGCTCTTTCAGTCTGTTGTCCAGATAAACACTGAGGTATTTCTACTCCTCCACCTCCACTTCTTCTCCCATGATGGAAAACTATTTGGCTTCATCCTCCTTGCGTTTTGTCCTAGTATGTGTGTGTTTAAAGAACAAAAGCGGGGTCGGGGTGTCCCACTTATGGGTCGGCACTTTTCTCACAGTTCTGCTTCATTAACTTTCTAATGGAGTAGAATAGACCTTCACTGTTAGACTGACATTGACAAATTAAGAATGGCTAATAAAATCAATAAAATAAGGTATTAATTGGGAAGTATGGACATGCTGAGGGATTTTTGCGATTCATAAGCTCGTGTTGTCTAAGTCCTCCCAGCTCATCAGGGTATCATGAGCACATGCCAGGGCTGGTTTATCAGCCTTAAACGGTGTGTCCAGATTATAAATAATCTTTCCCCAACGCAAATGTGACATGTTATCATTCACTCGTCTCTAAAATGTTCATTATATGATGAGGTGTCTGATGAAGTTTAACTTGTTTTTGCTTCATGAAGTGGAGGGAACAGAAAGTACCTCGTGGTATGTTGAAGTACTAACCAGCTCCTGGCCGTGTTTAGTTGAGTCGGTTACCATGGTAACAGACTCTGGGTAGGAGTTGCCTCCGTTCCTGAAGCCGGCTCACCTGAGCCCTCTTAGGGTTGAATGTCCTCGCTTTGTGAAACGGACCTCGGTGTTCCTTGTTTTATTTTTAAGTGATAGAACGTGCAGGTGTTTAAAGCTGTTCTACGCTGACCAGACACATTATTTTGCTGTGACTTATTCCAAACAGTATTTTACTATGGCGTTGCCAACACCTTCCAGGCAGAACATGTGATGTATTAAATGCATATTAACACGTCGTCCTGTGTTCTCTGGTCTTTTTAAAAGGTCCTCTGAAGACGTCAAACTGGCGACCGCAACAGGAAAGAAGGGAAAGAGGGCAGAGGAGGAGGAGGAGCCGCAGCAGCAGCAGCAACCGGCACCAGCAGCTCCTGCAGCTGCACCACCACCACCACAAGCAGCAGCAGCAGCAGCAGCAGCGGAGGAGGAGGAAGAGGAGGAGTATGTGGTGGAGAAGGTTCTGGACCGCCGAGTGGTAAAGGGCAAAGTGGAGTTTCTGCTGAAATGGAAGGGCTTCTCAGAGTGAGTACAAACCCCCGTACGCCCGTAATATCCACGAAAACGGGGCCACTTTCACCTCTAGTCTGGTGGATTAATGCTGATAAGAAAATTGAGCTTTTTATGTTTAAAAACCAGCTGAAATCACCACAGCTCTTCTAAAACACCTTCACGTGGTCCACATTTGAGTTTATGGATCCCACTGAAACCAGCAGGGTTGAATGCTGTTTGTAGTGTTGGTAAAAGTGTCCTTTTGATTGACAGTCGGCTCAGCCAGTGACTATCCATCATCACACCCTCATCACCTTCAAGCTATGAAGCGCAGTGAAGCATCAGCTGTTTGTACCGATCGTCGGCAGCTCTTGTTTCTGACTGACAGAAACATCTGGATATTCACTTTTTTTTTCTTCCCCAAATGCGACCCATGTGTGGTCCTAAATCGGATGTCCAACCTGTGTCGAAGTGACCACAGTCAGAACGGTCATTTCGTCCGACTTTGATGCTGTGAACCTCTGTACAGATGTGGCAGCCACTGCTGCACAAGACGCCATTGTTCACATTTACGTCAGTGTTTGTTTTCAAATATAAAAAAGTGCTTCCAAAATGCTAGACAGACGCGTGAAGCATCCGTATTTACTCCTGTAAACAGACGTGTTTTTCTCTGTGCACGTGTCACTTGAGGGCCGTGTAGGTGTGATGAAGGGCGCAATAAAATAATGAGAACGACCACCTTTTAAAAAAAAAAAAAAAAAAATCTGATTTCAGTAAAAAATCTGATTTGAGCTTTAAGACCTGCAGTGTGAGCGTAGAGACCCGCTGATCGTGCCGCGGATATATCACCCGCTGTTTTCTACAGCCAGGCGCCCTCATTTCAGATCTAGAGGACTTTGTTTCTAACAATATTTTGGTAGCGACACTTGAAATCAGGAATTTTTTTAAGGGGAGTTGATCAAAATGAATAAACGATAACTTAAATTAACACGATGGATCAGGACGAGTGAGTGAGCCAAGCTAAGACATAAGGTGGGCGTGTTCCAGCTGACCCCCGGCCTGTTTGTTCTGCACATTTGCGACATGGCACCTTCAGTGAGTTGGCGTTGAGGCGGGTGTTAAAGTAGTCTGTTGTTGTGTTTGTCTGCACCACCCAGCGAGGACAACACCTGGGAGCCAGAGGAGAACCTGGACTGTCCTGACCTCATAGCAGAGTACATGCAGAAACACAAAGAGAAGGAGGAGAAGAAGCGAGAGACGAAGAGGAAAGTGTCCACCGAGGCCTCGGGAGACACGGAGGAGCGAGGGAGCAAGAAGAGGAAGGAGGAGGTGAGAACTGGACCGCTCGTCGTTCAAGCATTTCACAACGACGGGGATTAAATTTTGACTTGTTACATTTGTTGGTCATGTGACCTCTTGTCTGATCATTTGTGTCTTCAGAGCGAGAAGGCCAGAGGTTTCGGTAGAGGACTGCAGCCCGAGAGGATTATTGGAGCAACGGACTCGAGTGGGGAGCTGATGTTCCTCATGAAGTGGTGCGTTCTCGCTTTCAGCTTCTAGAAAGATCCGCTTAGATCTTCTGAGTCACTAACAGTCGGCAGGAAGTCGCCAGAATCCTATATGGTCATGGAGGGATCCATTGTGATGTGGACAGAACCACATCAAGTTTGAGTGAACTCCGGATTGATGCTGACGGACTCAAACCGACGCTTTAATTAGTTGAACCAGTTAATGGAGTCGGGCTCCCTCGCCGCAGCGGACACGTGGCGCTGGTTCAGCGTGGTCAGAATAGGAGCGTTGAGCATTTACTACTCGCCAACAGTCGGCACGCGGCGTTACAGCTTCCCGTTTACCAGGTGGAGAAGCAGCGGTGCACGAGTTGGCCTGGCGTTGTTAATGATGTCACGTTATTTTAGGCTCGAGCTGTGACATGTTCAGTATTCAAGGCTGCAGCTGGTCTGCGCTGCTCAGATGTGAAGTCCAGAGCCGGCTGTCTCGTTGTCAGGTTGTAGTTGCACGCCTGACGCCTGAGCTTTCCTTTAGTCTTTGAGGACTGACCTGACTTGTTTTCCCTTTGAATTCACACCAACAGGAAGAACTCTGACGAGGCAGACCTGGTCCCGGCAAAGGAGGCCAACGTCAAGTGTCCGCAGGTGGTGATCTCCTTCTACGAGGAACGGCTCACGTGGCACTCCTACCCCACAGAAGAGGAGGAGAAGAAGGAGGATGATAAAAAAGACTAGATGCTGAGAGGAGGAGGTACAAAGAGGAAGTGGCGGAGCAGGGCAGGAAATCAAGCACACCGGGTCACTGTTGTCCATCCAGAGGTGAGGGGGGGAGGCGGCAGTGGGCGTAACTGACAGGAGGCGTTTGTTTTCCTGCCCTGCCAGGAGTCCTCAAAAGATGCTCCCACCTGTGTCTCGATTGGAAAATCTTCTTTTAAAGGAGAAACAAAGGTGGTTTGTTTTGTCCTCACCAAGAACAGGAGTAGGTGCCTTCGTTCCGTTGATAGTCCTCCAGACCACGTCTCCATGACAACATCTCCGAGCCAGACGATGAACAAACTGTCACTTTCCTTTTTCGCGCGTGCATCGACACCAGAAGGTTGTTGAATGTTTCACCGATGCGGTTGCCTTTTCCCCTCAGTGCCGGCCCTCGTTTGATCTAGAAAAAACGCGTAAGCGCGGCCGCTGCTTTGCCCCCCGACAAACCTCCCGTCTTGCTTGGTCGGGATACACGGGTGGGAACTTCTTTTGAAAGGCCTGGAGGTGTGGCGTGGTGTTCCAGGGGGACGGAAACGGACTCATTCAGTATCTGGTTTGTCATAATCATAAAACACTGATCATCTGAAGCTGCCAAACGTGGACTCACCTCCGGCTCAACGCGTCCCGCCAGCCAGCAGGCAGCTCCGGCGTCGTCAGAACCGGCTTGGGTTCATCTCTGATGACTTCTGGAAATCTGTTTCATTTTTGCAATATTTGACACGGTGGCACCAACAAGACTGCAACAGGGTAGCAAGTTCAATGTTAAAACGTTAGAAAAATGGTTTTAAGCCGAAATGTTCAAGGTGAGATCAGATTAAAGGGTTAAACCAAACCTTGATCCCACAAAATCCCCGCGTTCCAGCGTAAAGGGGATCCGGTTCTGGGTCAGTGTTGAGCTGTGACACGGGTGGGTTTCGTGGTCACGCAGGTGACCGTGCGGTGAGCAACTCATTCCCAGTCCCTTGTTTTTAACCTGCACACACCTTCGCCACACATGTAGGTTTTTTTGTTTTGTTTGTTTTTGTTTTTTTTGTCTGTCTCGTTAGTTGGCAGCGCCGGGGCGACACTCGAGGCGTCTCTTATTCTTATAACACGAACACGGATGTTTTCAGGATCCATCCCCCCGCCGCCCTGCCTGATGTTCGCCAACGTCGACGTGTGCCAGCAGCCCGGCCGCGCGCCTCCACGTATACTGTATCGACATTAGCGTAGTGTGTTCGTGTCGGCACATCTGGAGCAGCTGGTTCAAGCGTCTTCCGTGAAAGCTTCTCGTCCCTGGAGTTTCTCTCGTTATTGGAAACTGAATCGTTTTACTGTAAAACTGAGCTGCGTTCCAGAACTGTCCTGCACACAGATGTTTTTAAAAACCCTCTTTTTTTCTACGAGTACGTTTGATTTTTAGCAGTCTGAGTGAACTGTTCCTCGACGGGTGAAGAAGCTGCAGGAACGGAACCCAACCAAATGAAAGCTGAGGGCGAAGCCGCCGCCGCCTCGCGGGTTTTTCTGTCAGTGTTGCGTCCCGGCGCTCGGCTCGGGCAGGAAGACCGAACCAGCTGCAGCCAGATCTGCTCTTTAGGTTCTTTTAGGTTCTGCTCTTTTCTCTGTAGATTAGCTTGTGTTTATCTGTTGCATGTTTGTTGGTTGACTTTTGAGCGTCAGGTTTGGACAATAAATGTTTTGGATTCATAAGCTTTTCTCTTTGTCTTCTTTGTTCGACCGAGGTGAAACCGTGAACTGAAACCTGCACTCGGAACATATTCCCAGCAGGTCACCTGTTCACGAAAATCAGATTTTTTTTTAAATGTTCAACAGAATTATTAAAATAAAAAATACTCTGCACAGATGAGTCCGGTCTTCTAGAAAGGAATGTTACCATGGTGACGGGTTAAACTAAAGTGTCCTGTAATGCACATCTCAGGAGTCTTCAGTCAGTCTGAACTTTTAAAGGGTTAAAAGGCGTCTGTTTAATATCCCCACGGTCCTTAAACGCTCCGGGATGTTCCAGCAGGTTTCCAGGTGCTCGTTCCACTCGCCGGTTCCTGGGGGAACCAGGGTGGAGGACCGAGCGGCGGAAGCTTAAACCACACCTCTAAATACCTCCTGGAGAGTCACTTTATCTGTTGAGTAACTAATTTAATCTAAGTTTCAGCAAAAGAAATTACAAGTCACTCCAAAGACACAGTTTTATTTATTCTTACAATTTTACAAAATATCCCACTTGTTTGTTGGGAATCTGCGAAGTCCATCCTACAGAGAAACTGGTTCCTGCAGTGGTGGTGAAACGTTAAGTGCTGCGTTCTGGACTCGTCACTGCAGTGCATTGTGGGAGGCGGTGCCATGTTGCGACGCCTCCCTTCGTGAATCCTGATGTTTAATGTGGAGTTGAACTGCTGGACTCTTTCACAATAAAAGCCTTCAGAATCTCAAACCGTTAAGTTTGGGACCTGAACTTTTATTTGCCTCCAAACAGCATTTTAGACCATAACACTGCCAGCATGTAATCGTTTCATTTACTAACCCGTTAATGTTTAACAATATTTCAGTCTTATGTAACAAGCGTTTCACCTACAGAAGCTACAGTAACATTTTATCCCGTTTTCCTTTTTTTTGTTTTTTTTTTTTTTTTTTTTTTTTATCTTTAAAATTTAAAGGATGAAGCAGGTAACTTGTTTCAACAGGATGTCAGTTGAGTCCAGTGGTCATTTCTGATTTGGCCACCAAAACTGGAAACGGCTCCAGATGGTCTGGTGTGGATCGGCAGAAGGAGCAGAGAGCAACGGTGGATCCTTTCAGGACGCTCCCGTCGGACGCCCGCTGGAGCCAGCTGCCAGTCCTCCAGGGATGGACAGGTCCGACCCAGCGTTTAAAACGGCACTCGTCAGAAACCTGGGAACCATAACTGGAGGCTTGTCCAGTTTTCTACGGTCTACGTCGTGTACTTTGATGGAGGAAGTTTAATAAGCTGATTTTTTTTATCTTTATTTAACATTTTGAGACCTTAGTGGTTTTTGTTACCAGAATTCTGACAGGAAATGAGGGCAGAGAGAAGTAGATGTCAAGCGCAGGACCACGTGCTGCGACTCACCTGGGTCGGCTGCACCTGTACATGGGTCTGCTCAACCAGGTGAGCTACCGGGCACCCTGGATGCTGGTTTGTTGGTATGACGAAGGGAAACAGCCTTTTCCCACTAAAGTCCACCCATCTATTAGGTTCTGATCTGGATTCAGATGGCAGGTGCAGCAGCCTCAGGTTTAGTCCTCTGGTTGCCTCCAGCTGCTTTCACCAAATTCTGCCTCAGTATTGTCAAAAGTTTTGATTGAAGAAGCTTCTGTAGACCTCGCCACACAAGCCGACAGTCATCTGTCAGAAACGTCGTCGGGGAACGTTGCGTTTTCCTATTTTTCTCCTGCACTGGTTAGACCTACATTTTTATCAGGAACGACTTTGATACATCAGCTCTTAAAACTTCATCCTTAAGTTTTTCATGGTTCACATAAGCTCACATAAACACATAACAATACTCAAGAGAAGGTTTTGGGCCTCGGCCTGCCGGCTTGGATGTGAACCTGCTGGTGCATCGGTCCGTCCCTGCTGTTTGGTAATAACGGTAAGATCAAATGACGGCTACACAGCCAGTGAAACCAAACGAAACCATCAATAATAAAGGAAAAGAAGCAAACATGAAGTCCTGCAAACGGTTTTGTTGCAGCAGGTGTCGTGTCCATGTCGTCTTAGATTTGCTCCTGTCAGCTGGGAGTAACCCGTCTTGCTGACCGGAGACTGGCGCGGGAGGTTCTGCTCCCTGCTCTGCAGAGTTCTGACCTCCTGGCTGGCTGTTGTCGGGTTTTTGTTCGGTCTACATCAGACGGCGTAAGAGGCTGTCGCTGCTTCCTGCCAGCAGTTTGTGTCAGAGCCATAAGACTTCTTGATTTCAATGGCTCCTCATCAGAAGCCTTCAGCTTTCCTGCCTCCTCACTTCTTCTGTTTTCTGCTGCTTTTATGGACCCTCACTGAAGCCACAGTGATGTCATCATCAGGTCCAAACTGAAGCATGTACTCCGTGGCGTTCAGAGGCCTCCCTTCCTTGTCCCTCAGCTTGGAAAAGGTTTCCTGGTACAGCATTCCAAAACTGCGCTTCATGTCCTGTAAATGCCTCAGAGTCTCACGTTTTTCCCTGAGCAGCTTCGAACGGCGTCTCCTCAGACCCGACACATCGTCCTCCAGCCCCAGCACCGCGTCCTGCTTTCTCTTCCTGCAGTTCTGAGCAGCGATCTTGTTCTTCCCACGCCGTCGTATGTCCCTGACGAGGGCGAGCTGCTCCTCGCTCAGCTGGTAGTTGCTCAGGAGGTTGTTGAACTCCTCCACAGGCAGGTGCACGATGAGCTCGTTGGATAAGGGGATGTTGAGGACTTGTGCCTGTCGCTCATCCTGGCTCCACAGTTTAGTGTCAGAAGTTAGAGAAGAAGAGTCGTGGTAGGGCTTGGCGTTCTCATGGCCCAGGTCGGGTTTCCTCCATCTGGTCCCGGGCTGGTTGTACGTGTGGTCATGGCCAATGTGCTCCAGCCAGGTAAGGCCATGAAACAGTTTGTGGTCACCAGAGTTGGAAGAGAAAAGGCTAACATCTCCAGGACTTCCTCCAACTGCTCCCATCTCCTCCTCTTCCAGCGCTTCTTGCTTTATAGTCACTTTAAGGTCTGTACCTGGGCCAGCTACGTCTTCCTCAGCATCTTCATCATTGGAGAAAACGGTTCCCACACTTGCGGGTGAAGAGGCTGCTGAGCTGGAGGAAGATAAGTAATTAGATGAACCCTCAGAAACGGAGGAAGAAGCAGGACTGCGGCTGTAGTCCAGTGACAGACCAGAGTCTGAGTCCACCTCATCCTCAGCATCTACGAAGAGACAACAGAGACAGATCACGGTCATCTTCTCACCTCTGGCGTTTAATTACACAGCTCTGAAAAGAACCCTGCAGCATTTTTCAGTTGCTATGAACACAGATAAACTGTCAAATGCAACTTCAGACAGACTAAATTATTTCAATTGTGCTTTTAATTATTAGATACAAATCATGGCAAAAAGAAAAGATTATTTGGGTTATACCAAGTACCCCCTTACTACTTCTATAGGATTTAAGAGCTGCAGCCAGGAGCTGCTGATCACCACCACCGATCATCACCACCACCACCACCGATCATCATCATCATCACCACCGATCACCACCATCACCACCACCACCGATCATCATCATCACCACCACCGATCATCATCATCACCACCACCACCACCGATTATCATCATCACCACCACCGATGAACTGATCATCATCATCATCATCATCACCACCACCACCACCACCACCACCACCGATCATCATCATCATCATCACCACCGATTATCATCATCATCATCACCACCGATCATCACCACCACCACCGATAAACTGATCATCATCATCACCACCACCACCACCGATCATCATCATCATCACCACCGATCATCATCATCACCACCACCACCACCGATCATCACCACCACCACCGATAAACTGATCATCATCATCACCACCACCACCACCGATCATCACCACCACCACCACCGATTATCATCATCATCACCACCACCACCAATCATCATCATCATCACCACCGATTATCATCATCATCATCACCACCACCGATGAACTGATCATCATCATCACCACAACTGATCATCATCATCACCACCACCACCGATCATCATCATCATCACCACCGATTATCATCATCATCATCACCACCACCGATGAACTGATCATCATCATCACCACAACTGATCATCATCATCACCACCACCACCGATCATCATCATCATCACCACCGATTATCATCATCATCATCATCACCACCGATGAACTGATCATCATCATCACCACCACCATCACCACCACCACCACCGATGAACTGATCATCAGTAGGCTGCTGAAGGAAACATCTACTGCCACAGTGAGAAAGTTCCTTTTTGTTCATCTGAGGTTTCATTTGTCTAATACTGAGGCCCATTATGATCAAACCAAGTTTGATCAGAAGATTTTTCATATGATTTTAAACTAAAAACAACATTTAAAAGAAGGGAATCTAACGTTTGAACGTGACAGCATGTCTTCCATGTATTACCTTCTTGCCTACCTTCTTGATCTTTGAAAAAGTCGCCGTCCTTGTCCGGAGACTCGAGATAGCCCTCCTCTTCCAGCCTGGCCACCATCTCAGGACTGAATCCTTCCTCCAGGTCCAGGTCCAGGTCCAACAATCTAAAGTCATCCAAGATGGTAGCATCCTCTAAAAGCTCACTAAGTAGTTGAGGGAGGTCCTCGACCTCCTGGTCCAGCAGGGAGGGAGAGGAGGGAGACACCAGAAGGTCTTGTGTTGGAATCAAACTGGACGTTGTTGGTTCATTTGAATGGACGTTAACACCAGAAAGGCTTTCAGGCTCCCTTCTGTCTGAAACATCTGGAGCCAGCAGATTCACATCTAAGCCAGTCCAGTTGTTGTCCATATTTACCCCCATGAAGAAATCTTCTGAATGATCTTCTGTGGAGGTTGTAGGAGTGGGTAAGATGCCCAGATTACAGTTTTTCAGAGCCGTGCTGGAGGACTGGACTGGACTTTGGTCATCCAGCTGTGCACTGGGCGTGAGGGGAAGCAGGACTGGCTCCAGGTCCGACTGGTTCTGAGTCTCCAGCACATCTGGACAAAACAGAGGACAGTTTAGATGTTTCAAGATGCAGCAGAGCTTCTGATGTCATGAAGAGAAATGAGAGAACTACAGCTGTGATATCACCATATTCTGACCCGTTTCATTAGGAATTAAACTAAAGAAAGGTGCTAAAGGATGAACCACTTTTTACGTTAAGGGAACATTCTGGATTTATCAGACGTGGTTCTGTTAGACGTTCGGTGGTGGAATTATTGACGCTGCTGTTTCAAAGATCAGAACACGTTTCTGAGGCGTTGATGGTGTCAGCTTCAGGAGTGGATTACCGTGCTGCCACTGCATCCCTGCAACAGGGTTTTCAAGATCAGTCTGCATTTCAACGTCGTCTGGGCTGTTGGAGTGGTGGAGCACAGCTTCGGACCCAGCACCCTGGACATTTCCTCCAGGTCTCGAGTCCAGGTTTTGGTTCAGAGATGTCATCATTTCCACCTCTGTATTCTGGAAAAGAAGGAACATTTTATCTCACTTTATTATTTCCATAACCCTATTTATTTTTTGCTACTCAGGTGGGAACTTCTGCTTCTGTTGCTCACCTCAGGCTCAAGGAGCGCCATCAGGTCCTGCCAGTGGAGGTCCAGGTCCAGGTCCAGGTCCAGCTCCATGGAGGGGGGATCAGGGAGCAGCAGGAGCTCAGTGTTTGAGGTCTGACACTGAAAGTCCTCATTTTCTGCCAACATCACTGGTCTGCAGGACAACAAAGCAGCACTTAGATCAGTGATGTCCTCCAAACAGCTGGGGAGGAAGACGGTACAAAACAGGAACAGGAAGGTACTGGACCAGACCTCCAGCCCTGGACCTTTACTGAAGTAAAAGCCCTTTAATTCAGCTCTAAGCTGCTCCAGGGTCCAAATGTCTCCAACACCAAAGTGGACATGGTCTATGAACCGGTTAGCACCGCTGGGATGGTGAAATAAAAACCATCACAATCCTCACCAGGGAACGTGACAGGAACCGGAAATGACAGCAAAATGAAGGAGCTGCTGGCTGAGGAAGACCATTTTCTGCTTGTGACACGAGCGACCATAATCGCTTCAAATGAGACAACGGCCAACCCGCCTGGACGTGAATCGTTCTGCTGGTCATCGTTGGAGGAAAGGGGTCCCTCAGCCTCTGCAGTCAGGATCAGGGTGCCACTGCTCAAGGAGCTGGACATGTTTTTATCAACCACAACTTACTGACCAGCTCCTGATCCAAACCGTCACAGTCATGCAGCTCTGCGAGCAGTTTGGATCCAGACTTAAGGATGGGGAGAAGATTTCTTCTGAATAATTAAGGTTGGATGTTCCTGAACATCCTGGGTAGCAGCTCAGAAGTCAAGTCAGTCCGGCCCCTGGTGGTCAGTAGAGGAACTGCCGGTCCGGGTCCGGGCCCTGGTGGTCAGTAGAGGAACTGCCGGTCCGGGTCCGGACCCTAGTGGTCAGTAGAGGAACTGCCGGTCCGGGTCCGGGCCCTGGTGGTCAGTAGAGGAACTGCATGTCCGAATCCCGACCCTGGTGGGGTCCAACTGGGGCTAATCCTCTTGTTATTTCAGACTAGCGAGTTGGATGAAGCTTCTTTTTCTCTTCCATTATTTCGCTGAGCAGCGTTTTTAATAGTTTTCATGATTTTTTTAACACATTTGCAAATATAGTAGTGAAGATCTTTTTATTGTTGCTCCTCAAAGACTCTGTCATGGACACTGCTGCCAGATTAAATCAATGCAATGAACAGAAAACACTGCAGGTCTTTACTGTAAAAACAAATGTGTTTGAAATAAAAAAAATTTTTAATTAAAACATGTTGAATAAAAGCTCAAATCAGCCTTGTTGACATGAGCACATGAACGCCTGAAGTACGAGTGTGTGAGAGCCGTAAACAGCCGGGATT
>CM026214.1:24980973-25030973 GCA_014839995.1 Xenentodon cancila
GTTTGGAACTCAGGAAACCTTCAAGCACACTGTTTAAAGCTTGACCAGTGAACCAGAGTTGCTCCTTGATGCTGAAGACCTTTAGAAGACTAAAGAAACCTACCACAAAAACCTTTCCTGCTTCAGCTCCATGGAATTTCGTGTCAAGTTTGTAGACGAACATCTGAAGAATCTTGGGGGTTTTGGAAACAGGAACTGAAGACTGAAGAACTGAAAGCTTCAGGTTGAGGTTCACAACGGTGTTTCAGGAGACAACCGAAGTGTGGTGGAGAGTTTTAGGGAGATTCACCTGGCCAAACGTGAACTGGTGGTGGTGTGTTTATGAGTTTCTTTTGTTCTTTCCTTCTTTGTTGATTAGTTTTTTTATGTTCCATGTCTTTGCTTCCGGTTTTATCTTCTTTGTGCTCCCAGTTTTTCTGTCTCTGTTTCACACCTGGCCTGTGGTTCTGATCTCCACTTCTGCATCATGGTCCTCATATGGTCCAGCACACGTCCTCTCTGCTATTCCCCTCACTGTCATTCCTGTGTTTCTTCCTGCCTGCTGGATTTTAGATTGATGTTTGTACTCTGTTACTGGATTTCCTGGCCTGTAGCACCTTAGTTCCTGTCTGTGAGGTCTGTAGACATCCCATCAGTCCCCGTCCAGCAACCAGCTGACATATCTGCTCTGCAGCCCTGGTTCCTGTCCCAGTTGTCCTTCTTTTGCTTTGATTTTGTTTGTTTTTTCATCCCCCCTCAACTTGTCCGATTAAAAACTTTTTTTTTTTTTAAAGTATTCTACCTTCAACATCAGTAGCAGCCCCGATCATGTTCATTGCAGAAACGTTAATCTCCATTGATTTTACGACGAGAAATAAACATATTGACAATCTGGTACAAAAACACTTCTTGCCTCTATAGTTAGATTTCACTTCCATCCAACTGAAACGGGACATTTTTATGTCACTTATCAGGTGAAGTTATGCAAAGCAACACATTTATGCATAATTGTGACATATAAGTAAAGAAGAGCTTAGTGTTTTCTGTGAACGTGAATGAATAGCTAAGAGAGCATAATGAGTCTTATCTTAAAAAGGATATGGCTTGTTGTGCTGTTGATTGTCCTAGCAGACCACCACGTCTGGGTTGGCCTGGAAGACTCCACAAGGCTGTAAACTGGCTCGCAGCCTTTGGCGGGACGCCTAACGACAGCAGCAGGCAGGGAGAGTCTAAACTGTTTCTTTAGCTACCTCGCACTGTTGGAGAATACGACTTCTGAGCTGTGAATGAAGACCAAACAGAACATAATCCTTCTTGTTTCAAAGAGGATGTGTTTTGTGCTGTTAACTGGTATAAGAATAGCGTTGTGTCCAGGTCTGGGTCGGCCTTGGAGGGTCTGCAGACGAAGCTTTGCTGGGCTGCGGGGAGCGCTACATTTCAGCACAGCTAAAGCCGGCTATTTGGGGTAACTGGACAGCTTCCAGCTCGTCAGCTGCTTCGTGCAACAGTCTAACCAGCCCATTACCCCAGCCAGCGACCCTCCAGGTTGGCCTGGACCCTTCCAGACTGACTAACCAGACTGCTAGTCCACAGAAAATTAACTGTCTTTGTCTAGACCTCAAACAGGACTAAGGTTTGACAGAGGTCCGGCTCAGGCCTCATTTCATCTCTGGCACCACTTGCTTCAAGTGTTGTTTTGGGTGGCAGCAGTTGAAATTAGGATGAATGACCAGATTCGATCTGAATGAATGGAAAATAGCAGCGTTTAGCACTATGTCTCAGCATAAGCCGAGCTAGGACAGCTAAGTTGTAGTTACAAGCTAAAATGGGCGTGTCTCAGCAGCTTCCAAGACTGTTTGTCCCGCCCACTTTCGGATTAACAGCGTTATCCAGTCAAGTAAAAACGCTCTTCAAAACTGAATGAAGTATGTGGATGACGTCACGGAAGATTTATCCAGTTCATTTTATTATGGTCTGTAAGTGTGTCAACAGGACCAGAATGACATGTGAGCACGTGGACGTCTGAACTAAAACTTTCACGCAGTTCCTCAACACGTTAAACTTGGAGTATTGGCTCCCTGTGTCTGTGATACACTTAAATCCACGCAGCCACTTTAATTGTGAAAATACCGAGGGGAGGAGGAAGAGGCGTGACGGCAGCGCGTGCTGTTGGCGGCTCCGTGCTCGTGGATCTGCTTTTATCCGGTTGGCTGCTGGACGAGCGGGAGCGCGCATGGGCGGCACGGAATGATCTGGCTGTGACAGCTCCAGGCAGTCCACGTCAACACAGCAGCGAGCACAGCAGCAGGATGGACTCCACGTCCGCGGTGAGGTTCTCCGCCGTTCCACGCAGACGGGCGTCCGGGTCCTGCGTCTGCGGGGGTGGGGGTTGACATGTGTGTGGGAGCGGACATTTGTTGCATGGTGGAGGTGTGGATGGAGGGTCCAGGAAAAGAACTGCAGGATGGGGAGGGCTCGGCAGCAGTCTGTCCTCAGAAATAACTCAGGTTTGTTTTATTCTGAGGAGGATTTTCGTGCGGAGCTCAGATCTTCTGGATATTTGACTTTTGGAGCTGCGGGGGTCGATGGGATCAATAGTCCCCTCACTCTTGTTATTTCTTTAAAGCTGTTGGTTTAAAAACGGCACGCTCACAGTGCTGGTCAGGGGGACAACTTCTGCCTGGACCACATGAGTCACAGCTGACCCGCTCGGGTACGTGCACAGTCCGGGTCCGAGATCCAAGGTTCGGTTCCTGCGCACCAAACTCTCATCAAAGCAGAGAAACGGACGCGATCCTGCGCTTTTCAACGCAGTCCGCGCAGTTTCTGCGAGTGTGCGTGTTTCAGCTGTTGAGCGTGAATGTAGTGACGTGTAAAGCAGGGTAGGTGCCACGTCCACCATTCTGTCGCGCGCCTAGTTTGCCTTGCGCACCATTTATTCAGCCTCAGTCACTTTTTCACAGATTTACCTTCCCAAAAATCCTGTCTGCTTGGTCTAATACCCACGAGCTGTCAAGTCAGACTGGAAGATAGATTAAAGTATCTTTATTAAGTAACTTTACTCAAGTAGCACTTTGTACCTCTCTTTTGACTAAAGTTAAATGTATGTCTCCCAGGGCCGTTTCTAGATTTTTGTGGGCCCTGGTCAAGCCCTGGTCTGTTTGGGGGCCCCCTTTTCTGCAAAATCTCTAGTTTGATGGAGGAGTTCAGCTCTTCAAGAAGGTCAGTTGTGATCCATCAGTCTGTTCCACTTAAAGAAAAAAACAATGCAGAGATTTGAGAATCAAGTTCAGTCAATCAAGTTAACTATCTCACATAAAGTTTAACTGATCTAGCACCACAGCATATCAGGTGCACACGAGAAAACAAATGTTTGGTAGAGGTAATTACAATAGGAATTAAATAAATTAATAAACAAAAACTTCACATTTTTGACTTTATTAGGTTGCAAGAGAATTTTAAAAACGTGTCTTTTAAATTAAGAATGTTTTAGAAAAAAAAATCATAACTTCTGATTATAAAGTTGATAATTTGCAAGAAGAAACTTACACATTGTGACTTAAAAGTTGCACATTTAAGAAAAAAAAATCTGAATTTCCAACTTCATAAACTTGCAAGTAAAGACGCATTGTTACGTAAACATTTTCAAAATTAGTAATATTTAAGAGAAACCTCAGACCTTTTAAATTTAAACACACATATGCAAGAAAAACATTTTTTAATTCACTTGCAATTTTTTAAGGACCCCTCTTAGCGCCATTGCTCTAGGTGGGACCGCTGTGGTCGGGTATTTCAGCAGTTTTTCTCAGTCCTCAGATCGTCCTCAGGTCCCACCGGGAGTGTTTCCAAGATCTGCCTGAGATTCATGAAATTATAAATTTACCTGAAGTTTTGGCTGATAATCATGTGATGTTCTGCTTACTTAAAGCCACGACGTCTTCTTCTAAAACCTTCAGAATTGTGTACCAACAGCCTGCAGGGGTTAATGTAATATTTCTGTACAAGACGGAGCCACTGGTGGTGGTTTTATTTTGAAAATCCACCAGATTATATCATTCTCATGTTTGACTTCCTGCCAGCTCCATCTGTAGGTGGATCTGCAGCCTGTGGACTCTGAACTGGTCTGTTGTGGTGAAGAGAGAGCTGAGACTGTTTACCGGTGGATCCGTGTTCCTACCCTCACCTGTGGAACTGTGGGTAGTGACTGAAAGAGCCAGTTGAAGTGGGTTAGGATGTCTCCTGGACGCCTCCCTGGGGAGGTGTTTCAGAGATGTCCGTACGGGAAGAGTCCCGGAGCCAGACCCAGATCCCTCTTTCTGAGTGCTACTATATTATTGTTCGATTACTGCTGTCACACCTCTGTTGGTTTCATCGGGATGTTTTCAGTCCTTTTTGAAAAGTGAAGGTTTGGTTGTTCTTTGACTGCTTGTCCTCCAGTCCCAGTGAGACCAGATTGATCCATGAACATTATTTTCTTCCTCCTTCAGCTTTGGGCTGAAGCTGCTGGACTGGACTCCTGATTCTAAGGTTCTGGTCTAAGTTCTGTGATACACTCTGACTGTGAATCATTGCGAGTCAGTGCATAACAGAACTTTGTCCCGTTCTGAAAACTCCTCATAATTGGATCTGTAAGTGGTGAGTGTGTGTGGGAGAGGCGATCCAAGTCTTTCAAATATGTATCTGTCATTTCCACCTCCGGAAAACTGTAAAAGAAACCAGCTTGAAGAGCTTGAATGAATCCCACAGATGTGGAACAAACCATGAATGCATCCAGAGCTGAAGTGTAGACCCCCGTGAGGCTGGACAGCGTTGCATGTAGAGCTTCTGCACAAGATTACTATAAATATTCACAGCTTTGGGTCTGGTGGAGGTTGGGTACATCGCAGCCTACATTTTTTAATAACATGTATACTTAATTACATACCAACAACTATTTCCATGAAGGAAAATGCACTTATGCAGAATACAACAAACTTCAGAGTGCAGCACGGGCATCCTTTCAGTCAGTCTCCAGGAGGGATACCGGCATTACCTGCTGCACAAAGGTGATGACAGTAATAATTATAAATAAATGAGAGTAAAGAGTGTGTTTCAAGCATCCTCCAGGCCTGCTGGTTCATCTGTTTGTCCATTTCTGGATTAATCAGGAGTGGTTGTTTCCCTTTGAAAGATGGGAACTTGCACAAAAGAGAATTTCAGGCTTCAAACTGAACCCGTAGGAATGCGTGGGTGACATCACCAGGAGCTTGTTCTGCTCTTCTAAGTCCGTGCCGCGGTGCTGTGTGGGGATAATGTAGAAGTATGAGGTCTTTAAGATAAGAAAGAGGTTTGAAGCTTGTCACAGACTCGGCGTTGGAGCTCTGAATGTGAAGGGAGAGAAGTTAAATTATTCAAGACGTCTTCTCTGTGTGTTGTTACAGGAACCTTCTCTCTACACAGTAAAAGCTGTGTTTATACTCGATAATGACGGCAACAGACTTCTGTCCAAGGTAAGATTGAAGGCATTTCACATTGAATCCCTTTAAACCTCACTTTAAGTTATTTTTATTTCTTTATTTCATGTTTAGAGTGACTTTAAACATGCTTGAGGTTGTAAAGATTTTGGGTGCCTCTCTGGTCACACTTCAAGGCCACAAGCTTCAAACAGACATTGCCTTTGAACACTTTACATTTTTGAGAAATAATGTTCACATTTTTGTAAAGAAACTAATAGCAGGAGAAGAACATGTTTCGAAAAGAAATGTGTGCTAAAGCCACCCTATGTAACAATGGCCCTCCTGCCCACACGAGGGTGTACAGATCTGCTGTGTTGAAAAGAGCCACTAACAATTTTGGACTAAAACAGTTTGACTTCTTTGAATCAAACCCAGAAGTAAAGGAAGTAGCAGTGGAGCCAGATCTGCAGTTCGTCTACTGACCACTAGGGTCTGGATCCAACAGTGAGTTCATCTCTATTGACCTTGTTGTTAAAATGTCCAACTTTACAGCAGAAGTTAAATATTTACAGACGGTACCAAACTGCGGTTCACAGGCCTGACTAACGAAGAGCAGCTGAGAACCACGAACAAATCAGATATTCAACCAACATTCACTGCAGATCCTGTTCCATCTCCAATACGCCTTTCTTTTTTGTTTTTGTTTTTTCCCCTAATATTTTTGACTTGACATGTTGACAGTAAGCTTCAAACTCAGAGTAGGACCAAGGGGCTTAGTCAGATTTTTCCAGGTTAAATTCAACACAAAAGTAAGAGTAAATGAAGTTCCTTTTCAGACCACTAGGGGCGGGATGTGGGGTCATCTCTGTCATCTACTCCAGAGAGTATGAACCAAAGATATTTTATTCTTTTCCTCATGAATTTTATTAAGTTTAATATGCATCCATTTTGCATTTCAGAAACACAACACAATATAAAAGAAGTTATTTAATAGATTGATGCTTGTAAGGAGGTGATGTCAACAGGTGATTCTGACGACGATTTGGTCCAAAATCAGTTTCCATCAAAGGCCGAGTCTGAGCAAAGATGGACAGGGGATCTCCACTCTGTCAACAAACATATGAGAAAATCTTTTAAATATTGTTTAGTGAACGATTGGAAGGCATTTACATATTTGCAGTGCAGTAAGGTAACCAGTCTCTGGATGCTGTGACATCGGTTGACATTTAAACGAAACATCCTAAAAACACAGAGCGCCAGGGAGCGCCAGCTCCTCGCTCCTCCAACCCAGGAAAACACCCCACCACATAAGATAAGCAGGTTCCAGACGGTGAGAAAGATGTATGGCTTACAAATCACGCAGAATCGCTTACCAAACATTTAAATTATTCCAGGATTCTGGAGGAATTTGTGTGTAAAGGTACAAGGTAACAAGTATAAGCTGGAGACCTGTGATTGGTGATGTCTCAGGTGACACAGATGATTCTATCTGTCCTCCCTCATCAGCTGAAAGAAGCACATGGACAAGGATTATCGTGAAAATTTGTAACACTACAATACAGAGAAGCATGTACACTTTATTGTGGAAACAATAAGTCTGGTGTTAACCTTGCCAAGTGGAGACATCTGTAGAATCACCTGGGCTTGACCATCACCATGGAAACATGGATTCTACTAACTGAGGAGTACCTCCAGGCTCCGTATGAGTGCCTTTTGCTGCTTTAACTCCACGTTCTCGCACTCAGCATCATCTTGTGTTAAGGAATGTCAGTTTATATGCAGATAACATTCTGATTTATGTTCCCAATCAATATTCAAGATATCTTTTGGAATAAATGGATGTCATGTGCTCTGGACCAAAGAGTAAATAGGACAACATAACACTTGAAACTCCACATTGATATCCTCAGTGTTAGAAGTGTTGTGAGAAGGAATGTTAACATTACAAAGTTGTAAAAGCTTTACTGTATCAACTGTTTTGAAATCTGCTGCAGGTCTGAAATAAAGAGAAATGCATTCATGTTAACAAATCAACTTAGATTTTATTCCTTTTTGTCAAATTAATTTAAGTAAGATGCCAGTGCTTCAGGTGCAGCTTGTACATAAAGAGCATACGACACCGGCTTTGTTCTTTTTCCAAAGGGAATGAAAGCTGTTTTAACTGTCTGTTGTAGTACTACGATCCCGAGCTCTACCCCTCTATGAAGGAACAGAAGAACTTTGAGAGTAACGTCTTCAACAAAACTCACAAAGCAGACAGTAAGTTCCTATTTCTGGTGTGTCTCTTCATGCTTCCTCCCCCTCAAATTGGTGAATGTTCACACACATCCCCGATGTCGGCTGTTGCCTGAATCCGACCGGTTTCCAGCGCGGAGGCTGCAGGCTAGTTTCAGTTTCCACTGTGGAAGCAGAGCAGATGTCGGCACATTCATTCAGGCTGCTGTGAAGACTGACCTCCTAACGTTGGGAGTGTTCAACACCTTCATTTGTTCAGACAAACCTGCTCACCTCCTCTGATACCTGATCTAGTGTTGGCATCCTTGTCACCGTCTCAGTATCCCATCTTTTGTTCTAAACCCCTCCTTCATACCTCTGTTTTTACACTTCTTTACCCTCCCGCTCACTTGTTTCTAATTACCCATACAGTCATGTTAAATGTTAGTACTTTTCACTTCAAACCTGTTGTTGTGTAAAAATGTAATAAAGGTCTTGCTCTATATGTAATAGTAGGTCTGGGAAACATAACCTTAGACAAACAACAATATATAATTAAATCAGGAGAAAAAAATCATCTGTGCAATTCTAAGTACCTCTTTACTGCTTCTGCTGGATTTAAGAGGGTAATTTGCAGCCAGGTGCTGCTAATCATCAATGAACTGATCATCAGTAGGTGTCCAGGCTTCTATAAAAGAAACATTTTAGCAGTCTGGAGGGTTCAGGTGTGTGTTTAACACAATACCAACAGGAGAAGACATCAGCAAAAGTCTTAGAAACAACTGTTGCTGCCTAACAATGTTGAAAGGGTAGGTTCTGGAAAGAGTTCAGCGTTCTACAATGAGAAAGATTATTCTCAAGTGGAAAAGATTATTCAATTATCTCAAGAGTGGCCATTCCAGCAGATAGACTCCAAGATCAGGCCACGTAGAGAAAAAAAAAGAGCTCCATCTCTGAGCCTATAGACCTTACTGAGCATGTTGGATGTTGATGTTCTTGACATCATAATCAGAAGACGACTGAACCAGGACGGTTGGTTTGGAAGATTTTGAGGAGAAAACATCTTCTGTCTAAAATGAACATGGAAGCACAACTGAGGTTCACTCTTTCGCTGACCTTTTAAGGACCATGTTGCCTCGGTTTTCCGGTCTTGCCGATTTGCTCTTTAAAACATCTGGAAAATCAGACCCCACCTGACAGACTAACGGCACAGCTCTCGGTTCAGGCTCTGGTCAAGTTCCACATTTACTACTGTAATTCCTTACTGGTCGGCCTGCCTGCGTGCTCAGTTAAACCTCTGCAGATGATCCAGACTGCAGCTGCACGTCTGGTCTTCAACCAGCTCAACAGAGCTCATGTCACTCCGCCGCTAATCTCTCTGCACTGGCTTCCAGTGTCAGCACGCATGAAGCTCATCCAGCGCTACGACAGCGACGCTCCGCCAGTGAAAGACGCCTGCTGCTTCCACCACAACATTGCGTAAAATTAATAATAATTCCTCCAGAACCATGAGACACTGATGAAGTCAGACAGGAAACATCTACTTCAACTAACTACTGCTGGTTATTTAAAATGACTGACTGTGAAGACATCTCTCAACCCGTATATTGTAATTTCTCCTTTATTCTTAGATTTTCTTTGGGGGGGTTAGTGCCATTAACTGAACTTTGGAACCTCTTTCAACCTCTCCAGATGAGATAGCCTTCCTGGAGGGGATGACCATCGTCTACAAGAGCAGTATTGATCTTTTCTTCTACGTGGTTGGGAGTGCTCAGGAGAATGAGGTACGGTGAATTTGCATTTTTTTTCCCTAAAGCAACATTTTATAATAAAATACAGCAATAAGCGTAAGGTTGGTTTGATTCTGAGACCTTGTCTGTCCTGCTCCGCTTGCTGTTGGAAATGACTGAGTGGAAAATGTATTTTCTTTCCTTTCATCAAATTCAAATACTGCTCATTGTGAGCAAACCTGGCCTCAAATGGTGCTACTGTGGAAAGTTGTAATATATCACATAATATGACCGCTTTAACCTCCTGAGAGCTGGCGTACATATGTGGACGTCACATGTTCTGTTATATTTCCTAACGGGGGCCCAAAGCAACAAGAAAAAACCTTCACCGGGTCTTAAAGGTTGAGGCAACTTTTTGTTCATAAGCACATCATATGTATATTCACGCATGAAGACGCATGTTCATGTCCTAAATTCTGGAGTTTAATAAAATAATAACATAAAAACAAAAAAAGCAACAACACGTGCTTGGATGAACAGGTCTGAACCAAAACCCTGAACTCTCTAAGTCCTACATGTTTGCTAAGGAACAGTAGTTAATATTGATGTGAAATTAGTTGTCAGTATTGCTTTTATTTTATTTCATTCCATTTATTTTTCCTTTTCTAGCTGATGCTGATGTCAGTTCTTACCTGTCTGTTTGACTCCCTCAGTCACCTACTCAGGTAAGTTCCTTCAAGGAGGCTTTAGAAAAATCCCGTTTGTGGTTCCCAAACTTCTGTCCCTGTAAATCCATTTCAGCATTTGGCATCCATGGAGCAAAGCTGCACCAGAACATCTCTAGGAAATGCTTTGTGTCAAACTGGATGTAAAACACACAAACAATCCAGGTTTAATTTAAAGACAAACAAGACGGATGAACGTTGTGACACTTGGTCCTCGTTTTATTTTCCCCCAGCTGCCTTGAAAACGCAGAAGTGAGTTTCCAAAGCTGTCAGCAGCTCTCTCAGCGCCTGTATGCTTGGTACACATCACTGTTTCTTCCTGACTGGCTGCAACATTACCAGCCAAACAGCAGCTGATGCAGTTGCTATGGAAACTGTGAGTGATGGAGACCTGGAGAGTTTATATTTAAGATTTTAGTTTGACAGCGAGAAGCTGCTCGTTGAATTATCTCACAAAGATGAGTCGCACCAACAGACCTCTGAAGTATTTAAGGACTAAATGTGTCTAATATTGTTCTATTTTTTTTAAGCATTTTTAAATGATTAAACAAAACAAAGACTTGTTTGAAATGTTCGGACCCTGTTGTTTTCCCACTATGGATCCAGTCCAGGCTGAGGCTTAAATAGGCTGATCACCACGTCCCATTGTGCAATCAGAGAAATCCTTCCTGTTCCCACTGTCAGGATGATCGCCCTGCTGTGCTGACCCGCCCCCCGCGGATCCGCCCTGAATTTAGCATCGGATTGAAAATGTTTCTCCACTGTTTTTTTAAAAATTATTTTTATCAAGGTTGTTATTTTTGGAGGAACAAACTCACCTGAATCACTCTCTGAAGTGGTCCCGTCACTTCACCGTTCAGCTGAGCTCAGTCATGAGTGAGTCTGAACCAACATTTCTGTTCCTCTGGTGAGTCAGTACCAGCGTGTCCCCCGAGCTAACGGCCAGTGGTGAACGAGACCTCAGACAAGATGATTACACCCCAACATCAACACAATCATTCTGGTTCCTGTTGTTTTAACAGACTTTTTTCAAGTGAAACCAAGTTAAATTAGTAGTTGGGCTGTGACGCAAGCTGCAGCTGTGTCAGGATCGGTGCTCTGTCGCCAGAACTCATTAATGAAACCTGAGAAGATGGTTCTGCGGTGATATTGATGGTTCTGCGGTGATATTGATGGTTCTGCGGTGATATTGATGGTTCTGCGGTGATATTGATGGTTTATGTTGGTTGATTGAAGGAACTCTGGTAGGAAACTAAATTGACTCTAAATTTGTTTATAAAAGGTAAAACATGTTTCCTTGTTTTCTGCAGACTGATTTATTGGTCTTACAAAAACAGTACAAAGTTTGCATGATAAGAAATTTTAAATGAAGGAGATTACTGCACTACAAATTCCAACGCACCATTTCCTAAAAAGTGTTTTAAAAACCTTTTCCTTCACCTGGCATCAACGACACAGCCGTATAACACATAAGAAACGTATCAGTTTACCTTCAAGCTTGATGTTGGCCTCGATCAGGTTGGACTTTGATAAAGAGTTTCTCCAGTTACACAGTGAGCGTGGTCATCTGCAGCAGAGTTTTGTCCAGGTAGAGAATGTGTTTTTGTTTTTTTTTTTAATCCAACTTCATATCAAAGCATTTTCTCTTCACCTCTTGGTGGCTTAGTTGGACAGAAGACAGTTACCTGCATGAGTCTTCAGTTTGCTGGTGTCGCTGGTTGAAGTCCCTGGTTCCTGACATATCTGTACTAACAGAACTCCGTTTAAAAGGACCTTCATTGCGACCGTCTTCTCGAACATGCTCTGAAATGGTGCTCTTGGGTTTTGATGACGGTCTGATCTCTGGGTAAATCTGGTGGGAGGTCCACTCCGGGACAATTAACAACTGTCTTGAATGTTTTCCACTTGTGAGTAACCTTTATCACTGTAGAACATTTAAGTCTAATTAGTTTGGAAATGGGTTAAAACCCCTTTTCACAGTCATGTGCAGCATAAATTGACCTATTAGTAAGCCCCGCCCCCTAAGTTACTGTCGCTAACTTGGACAAACTATCAGTGTTTTAAGTTTTACAATGGTGACTGTGAAAACCTCGTCCTGAAATGTTTTGAATAAAAAAGGGGGTCCCTAAGAAGGGGGTCCCTAAGATTACCCGCTGTGAATGACTTTTTATCATGATCATTTAAATGTTCAACCCAGAGGTTTTACATATAAAAGTTGTTAACAACTGTGGCGTTGTTGTTGGCTCACCTGTTCTGGTTGCTAGGGAACCTTATTCAAAAGTTTAAAAAAAAGTTTTTTAAAAGGCGCAAACACCCCCTCAAAATGCCTTAAAGGTTCAACACAACGCGTTTGCTGAGTGCATAAACGTGTCCGTACAAGGAAGGGAGTCAGTCCTCCGCAGTTTTATTTTGGTAGCTGGTCTGGCTGCTCCTGCTTGTAGCTTCATGTTATTGTTCAGACCAGATTGTTCTTCTGAAGATCGCCTTTCAGAGTGAACAAAGCATGTTCTTTGGGTAAAACGGCGTCTCACAAAGAAAAAGATCAGACCAGAGTCTGCACTGCTCCGTCTTTTCACACTAGGAACCACGAATCCTCTCCACATTAGGTTTCCCTTTAGTCTTGGTTCCTGTTTTGGTCTGAGGTGCTGGTGTTCCGGTGCAAGAGTTTCCTACATGCTTGATATCAGTTTCTGGAGCAAATCCTGACTGATGGAGATCCATTCCCACTGGGTTGGTGCCCTGAGCTGATCACAGTTCTGCTGGATGGGATTAACATCTGAGAAGTTTCCTGGTTGCATTTCAAATTCCTCATCTCTAAGCCACTTTATCTGTGACATTGCGCTTCATGACGCTGGGGATCATCACCAGACGTGACAAATGCGATCTAAGAATACTAAAATCTGTATCGCAGCACAAACCTTTGTGTTTAAGGTAGAAGTCGGACTAGTGCAGCAGGACTGAACTGGTATCCGAACAAACCTGGTCTGACCGCGGTCCATGTTTGCAGGAAGAATGTGGAGCGGAGATGTTTACTGGACAACATGGATGGAGTGTTCCTCGTAGTGGATGAAATCATTGATGGAGGGTAAGACTACATCACAGTTCGTTTCTTACAGCAGATTGACATGTTCAGATTGGGGTTTTTCTTGTCTATAAACTACCATGAGGCCGTGTCATGTGTCCTGCTTGTGTCTGAATGGTTGTTTTGATCCCGTTGTCAGAGTGATTCTGGAGAGCGACCCCCAGCAGATCCTTCAGAAAGTCAACTACAAGGTAGGACTGTCAGTCATTCCCACATGAGTTTGGTTTCAGAGAAATCATCAGAAAATGCGGGAGCAGCTGTCTGGATCAACTCGCTGCGCTCGCCACAGCTGCTAATGGCATCCTCCTGCCCCTCCTACCTGCTTCACCTTTCTGTCTCCCCTTTTCTCCCTCTCTTCTTCCTCCGGTGGGGTCAGCTTGTGTCAGAGCCGGCCTATGGCTTCGTCCTGTTTGATTACATCACCGGTAACCTAGAAGCTCAAGCAGAGAGAAGCCAGCTGCTGTAGGCAGACAGACGGACGGACAAAGGGTGAGGGAGGGAGTTGAGGAAGAAGACAGTAAGGTTGATGGGGGAGCAATGAGTGAGGCACATGATGTAAGTGCATGGTGAGAGCATGCACTGACACGGGGCTTCCTCCTTTCTGTCGAACGTCTGACCTCATGGTGGTTGAAGTGGTTCATCCTTTGGGGGGCACATGTGTCCCACCACTGATCCAGCAGTGGACTGACTAACAGACTGCAGCATCTGGTCGGCTCCCCAATGAACCCACACCCAGCAATTTTTTAAATAAAGGCACCCTATGTAAGCATACCACCCCAGACCACGGGGGGGCAGCACCGCACAGGGGAGTTTATGTGTTAGCCCCCTGGCGTCAGACACGGCATAGGGCACAGTAAATCCCTGCCCCTCCCCCAAGCATTGCTCCACTAGTCACATGACAGAACGGTGGCGCCACCACGCACCGACTAACACTATAACTTTAGTTTACATAGTACGGCCCCACAGGACCGTCGTTGGGATTATTGGGTCGGAAGTCGTCTGGACTGTCTGGTTTCTAACGAGTGTTGATTAACATCCACCGGCTGATGTGGGCAACACGGACCTCGTGATGTTTGCCGTGTTCACCGTTTACGTCACGTCTTCACGTCGGCAACGTCTCCCTTTCACACTTGGGTCTTCTGAATGTGACGATGTCATTTCCTGTTCCAGGCTGACGAGAACCCGCTGACGGAACACGGCGTGGCTCAGGTAACGCACACGCTCGCAGACACGAGTCACAGAAATGGTTTCATGCATCAGTGATACCCGATCAGTGAACTGCATCCGCACCAGCCCCTAAAATAAAAAAATCAATACACGTTCAATGTTTTATTTACTCTACGGCCACAAAAAAGGACAACAGAAAAGACATCAGATTTTTACAGTGAGACATTTTAACATTTCAGGAAAAATAGAAGCTCATTTTGAATTCAGTGGCAGCAACACGTCTCAAAGTTGTTTCTAGGATGATGTTTACCGCTGTGCAGCGCAGCTTCTTCTGCTGACAAAGGTCCATGAGGTCTGGAACCGAGGAGAACGGCTGATGGAGAGAGGAACGTTGTCCCATTCTTGAATGAAATCGGATTGGAGCTTCTTAACAGTCCTGGATCTTCTTTGTCCTGTTTTTCTGTCACCAAATATTTTCCGTTGATGAAGGTTCTGGACTGCAGGCAGACCAGTTCAGGACCTGGACCCTTCTACTGTGAAGCCATGGTTTCATGATGGTTGCCATCTGTAGTTCTTCCCTGAAGAAGACGACGTCTGAATGGGAGCAGATGTAGCTTTAAAACCTGGATACACCTTTCATTTATTCATAGACCTGGTTTCCAACAGAAACGCCTCCAGTTTCTCTAAATCCATCCACCCATCATCAGCGTATTCCTGTTCAGGGGTCTCAGGGATCTGCTGGAGACTATCCCAGCTCTCTTTGGCTGAAAGAGTAGTTTCGTCCGTCTTTGACGTCTCTGTTTTTTGATTAACTTCACATGTGATGGTGGAATTGTCTTTTTTAGTGAAATCTGCTTCAGTGAAGCTGGTCACGGTTCTCAACTCCTGCAGCCTCAGATGAACTCTTCCCATCTAATCATGCCACTGACCAGATAATTAAAGCAGTAGGGTGTAAATCCTCTTCCAGGTGTTTCTTTTCAGCAGCTCCTACTCTTAAAGTCTTGTGTTGTTCATCTCTAAACTTTTTTGAGACGAGTATTTTGACAAATGTCTCAGTTTCAACATTGAGACCCAGACTCAGGAGCATCCTTGAGTCAGTTTCCCTGCTGAGGAGGAGTTTGGGGTGTTAAATTACACACTTTCTGATGGATTTAACCGCAGGAATCCACACCGTTCATGAGGAAATCTTGATTTCTGGAGGTGTTACTTTTTCCCACGGCAGGATGTCACATTCAAACACGCTGCCGCACAGATGTGCAACAATAACATGCATGAACAGTCATCCTCTCTTTAAACATCTTTCTCTTACATTCTGCTAGTTCTCCAAGCTTCTCCCTCGTGTATTAACCACAAATATGCGCTCAGGTGTGAATGAAGTGCGGCTCTGCAGCGCTCAGACTGGTTGTACTTCTGTCCTCAACTACGTCATCTTCCTGCTGACGTGCAGGAGTGAACATGTGCATGGACCTTTCTGTGGTTTTCATTTCATGGACTGTGTGTTCTTGTCTCTAAGTTTGTTTGTTTGTTGCTTTAACCCCAACAGCACCTAACCGAGAAACTGGCTCTGACCACTAACGTAAGTCTCTGCTAACATCACTACTAAACCTTTTCCCTCATCCTGAAACTCCTCCCTGTCATGATGTCTCACGCTGCCACACGGCTGTGAGAGTCCGGAAAAAGTACCATGTAGCCTTGTTAGAAGAAATGATAATAAGCTGCAGAGAGACGATAAGCTGTGGAATTTTTAATTTATGGCATTTTGGAGTAAAAGTGTTAAAAAATACACTAAGGTATATCAATTTTCCAATAGAAGTAAGAAAAATGGTAATAAAAGTTCTGCAAGGCATAGTGAAAAAATTCCGACATCACATATAAAGCTTTTGTAAACCTCACCTTGTCACAGTTTTACAGTGACAATACAAAAATATGCTGTTTGTATTATCTAAAAGTGTAGATTGGTTGTCAGATTGGAGTGGAGATGTTCTGAGTTCAGGTTTCGTGCAGATAAATGAGCTCCAGGCGCCACCTGGTGTCCGGAAGCGGAACGGCAGCTCTTGACATCACTAGTTTCAAATCGTTAAGAGGAAACAAATGCTGCAAAAGTCGATGGCCTTGTCTTGAAGATCATAAGCCATTTTTGGTGGTTTAGTTTTGTGAATCCTTTTCTCTGGTGACTTGAAGTTATTATTAATCACAGATCGATTTTTCTTTTACAGTCAAACCACCGTTGAAACTCTTTCGGCTCCCAGATTTAACTCCTCGGCAGCTGTAAAGTTCAGATTAACGGTTAACTCTTACACTGCTGTAACAGTTCAGATCCTCTACAGCTCCGCCTTGTCGCCCTTTAAACTTTTAATGTGCTAAATATGTGTAAGTTGAAGCGTATCTGTGTCCACATTATTCCCACCTGTTGATGAATCCCTGTCCTCTGTCTTCCAGGTCTTACAGTCGGCCAAAGAGCAGATCAAATGGTCCATACTGAAATGACGTGGAATATTTCTGGAATGTTTTCTATCTTCAGTCACTTTTATAGCGCAAAACTAAAGGGAAGTCTTCTGAATGAAGCAGTTAACCAGCCTGTAAAAGCATTTTTCTCTGTTACTGTGTGTGAGATTTGTTTTTATATGTTTAATTTATTTGGTTGAGGAGGGATTGTTATGTAGTCGCTCAAAAAGCGTCAGAATGAATAATGAAGCAGCACAGAGGTCGGAAAAAAAACACACAACTACACAACAAAATACACAGTTCAGATAAACTGTGTAACATAAATAAAAACGGAATGCGATTATGTCATGGTGTTTTCATTTAGAGTTTAAGGTTAAGCAACCTCCCAGCTGTTGGAGCTGAAGTTGTACAAACATCTGAGTGATCGTGTGAAAACGGGAATATTGATCTAAAACGTTTTCAAATGTCAGACATGTCACACACTGAATTAACAGACATAATTTGAGTTTTTCTGCTTCAAAAATCAATTTTGAACCCTTGATTTCCGTGAACCCTCCACATCAGCGAGTGAAAGATGGTTTATTTTCCCTGTTTGCCGGTTTTAGAAGAAAACTGTTGTTGAACTTGGAATTCTCTCATTAAGTGAATTAAATTTGTATTTATGGATTTACAGTCACTCAGGATTTAAGATGGAACAACTGGGCAACATTTGTAATGTCTGTTTTATTGAGAACAAGTGGCCTCACTAGATGGTAAATATTTTGTTAGATGAAAATAAAAACATGTCATATATTTTAATATTTAGCTGTTGTTGAAACATGTTTTACTGTTTGTGATATTGACAATAAATCTTTAAAATGTTCCTAACTTAAATTGTCTCTGTCGGCTTATTGTTAAATCAAAAACTGGAAAAATTACAAAAGAAATGAAATTCTGAATAATTTTAGCTTCCTGTGTTCACCAAAATCCAGACGTCCATGAACCTTATAAATATTAATGACGCACGGAGCAGATTTGTGCAGTGGGCGTGGTCTAAGATGTGATTGGTAGAGAATAAGGACGTCAGTTGGCACATGTTAATAAGTCTAAACCCAATGATTCGTTTTGGTTGCATTTCTGATACATTTCATTGGCTGGCGGTGTCTTGTCGCCCCGCCCACCTTTTAGAGCGTGAAGAGGAAAAGTACACACACACGCACACACATATGTGTGTGTGTGTTTATGTGTATGACATATGTAACAAACAGTTACAGGTGTAAAGAAATAAGACACATAAATGGGGTTACTTTTACATTTTACTGTATTTTTTTGTCCAATGAATCATTTTAAAAACGTTTTGTTGTGTTGTTGATTGTTGGATTAGTATTTGGCGCCATCTGGTGGTCGTAGCGGGTTCTGCAGTGGCGCCCGCAGGAGGTCTGCCACTGTAGGTTATATGAGAAAAAGAAAGTTTCTTATATTTTCAGACTTTTGTAAGAGTTATTAATCCAACAATCCGCTGTCACAACACCTGACAATGTCTTCTCGCAGACTGAAGTCCCTTGATGCCACAGAGGAATTGATTGATTTGAATCTTCACAAGTGTATTTAAAGATTTATTTATTTTTTAATGTATTTATTGGTTTGAACCAGAAACACTGCTGGTTCTTGGTTCACATCAAATCTTCTTGGAACCTGGTTTCATCAACTATTTTAATCTGGGAAATGGTGATTCTGCAGTTAGGTAAAAGTACTTCAAGATGAAGCATGGAGGGAGGAGAATGAGACCTGCGCACGTTAAGGGAGGCGAGGCGAGTTACATTTATCTACGTCATCTCATCAGCCAGTCAGCAGACAAAGTCGCAGGATTTCTGACTCGATCAAAAATCGATTCTGGAAAATCTGTGGTGGCATTGACATAAATTCAGTTGAGTGAATGATTAATCCTCAAAGAGGAAATGACGTTCGTGCAGTGTACATTCCTCTAAAAAGTGTAAAAGAAACCATCAATTAAAATGAACAACTGAAAGCAAACAACTTCTTTTCTAGCAATCCTCTGCTGGTGATGAGTTCATCAATGACAGTGATTAGCTGCACCTGGAGGGAACCTACCCTGTAAATCCAATAGAAGAAGTGGGGGGACGAAGGATTGCCCAAACTATTATTGCATGTCGCCACAATCAGAAATGAAAAAGGCTTCACGTGTTTCGTGTTACAGTCTTTTCCTCCAGAGCCAGCACAACTAATGTGACCTGACATTAAATGTCAAAGATGTTTGGTTCAGTTCTTTTAAATGAGCAGCTTTCCAGCAGCAGTGACCAACAGACAAACATCTGGCAGGTCAAACATTAAACACCTGGACCTTCAGTCCTGCGCTTTATATGAACAGGAACAGCCAGGCTCACTGCTATTGGCTGGGGGCGATTTGCATCTGGCATATGACTGGTCATCTTTATGACAGTGACGGATGGTGTTAATGGTGATTGGCTAGTTGAGCTGTGACGTCACTGACAGTGGGTGGAGAGAGAGCGAGAGAAAGAGAGAGAGAGAGAGACAGAGAGAGAGAGACAGAGAGAGAGAGACAGAGAGAGAGAGACAGAGAGAGAGAGACAGAGAGAGAGAGACAGAGAGAGACAGAGAGAGAGAGAGAGAGAGAGAGAGAGAGAGAGAGAGCGCAGGAGACAAAGAGAAATGAATTTTACTCAGTTAAAATGAAATCAGAAATGCTCAGATTCATGCAGCAGAATTCTTCAAATGGAAAAGTTTGTTTTCCAAAGCCTGGACATTTTGATAAACATGCATTTTCACGATATTTAAAATAACATTTACATGTTAAAACTTATTGTGAACCATCATATTTCTGTTTTCAACGCATCTTTGAATTTTAGCAGTCACCGTTTTTGTTCTTGTTTTTTTTAATGAATAATCTAATGTTTAATACATATATCTGGTAAATATTCCTTTAAAGATACCTATAAAACAAGGAAATAAATGCGGAACATTTAATAAAATGGCAAAAAACAGAAACATAGCCCAACTCCTTTGATCTGACACTGCAGGATTTACAGCCCAAACAAATGTTCACGCCTGTTTCACCCCGCAGATGGCTTTGACAGTTGTCTGCCTTTACTTTTATTATTACACGTTTTGAATTATCCTAACATTAAAGGCGTTGGTATACTTGCGACAGAGCATTTAATAGCTAAAAGTCGAGTTTCTAAATAAAAACCGCAGAAGTACAGTGAGCCGGAAATCTTACCGAGCTGAAGTCATGCGTGACACCGCCCCCCAGGGGCGACATCCCGCTACAACACGCAGAGGCGACGCATGCCGACATAAACCTCAGAATTTAACCAGCTGCACTTATCCTGCCATAGTTCCTTTATATCTTCATCAATGAACGGTTGTTAGTTAGAAAAGAAATACTCACAATTTTCTTTTGATTAAATTAAAAGAACGTTTCATTTTTGTTGAAGACTTGTAATATTACTCTTATGATCACAGAGGAGTCCAAAAACTCGGGTCACGTCATACAACAGCTGTGATAGTCGAGTTTAATACTTTTAAATTATGTAATTTGACATTTTCATTGATTTCTTTTAATAATTTGACTGTTGTTAGAACTTTGCTGCTTCTGTACAGTTTAGGTTAAATGTTTTTAGATATAGAGAGCAAATGTCTTTTGCACTGATAGAACGTATTTGAACGACAGTAAAGTCTGTCTCTGTCTTGAATCATCTTCTCTTCACAGCACTTTCTCTACATTCAAACAGAAACTCATCTTCTCCTCTGATTTCCACAGACGTCACAGCAGATGTGGTGGAAACATCGCTGTCCTGCTGATCCATGTCCAGGACTTCTGCTGGGACAAAACAAGCCCACTCCCCTTCATCCACACTCCCACAACCCCGAAGGAGCTGGACATATGTGTTCACCATGAGAAGGTCTGAGTTCAGAGGTCAGGAAACGTTTCTAACATTGTAAGGTTTCCATCCCTTCTCACATTTAAGAAGTGATCAGACTTTGAGGATACCAATGATGAAGAATTTTAGGTGTTGATGAGTAATGATTTTTATTTCATTACATAAATTTGTCCTGCCACAGTCTGAAGTCAACGAAGCAGGAGAGAGAGAGAGAGAGAGAGAGAGAGAGAGAGAGAGAGAGAGAGAGAGAGAGATGGTGGGTGGAAAATAAAACGAAGGGACCTGCAGCTGCCATTGGAGAGACAGAGGGGTGGGCGGAGCTTGGAGAAAAAATAAATGAGTGTGACAGAGAGAGTAGGTGGGTTTAAAATGCTGAAGAGACCTCGTTGGGCCACTGGAGAAAAAGAAGAGAGAGAGAGAAATGGGTGGAGCATAGGGAGAAGAACACTCAGTGTGTATGTGTGTTCTTATTGTGACCTTGTGAGGACCTGTTTCGGGACCAGTCATCCTTCTGGACGTCAAAGTCTTGCTCTGATTGGTTATCATCATTCCAACTTTAGAGCTGACAACCTGCAGGTCCTCTACTGAGCACCAGGGTCCGGACCCAGGCCTGCAGGTCCTCTACTGAGCAGTAGGGTCCGGACCCAGGCCTGCAGGTCCTCTTCTGAGCAGCAGGGTCCGGACCCAGGCCTGCAGGTCCTCTACTGAGCAGCAGGGTCCGGACCCAGGCCCCCAGGTCCTCTGCTGATTACCAGGGTCCGGACCCAGACCTGCAGGTCCTCTACTGAGCACCAGGGTCCGGACCCAGACCTGCAGGTCCTCTACTGAGCACCAGGGTCCGGACCCAGGCCCCCAGGTCCTCCACTGAGCACCAGGGTCCGGACCCAGACCTGCAGGTCCTCTACTGAGCACCAGGGTCCAGACCCAGGCCTGCAGGTCATCTACTGAGCTGCAGGGTCCAGACTCAGGCCCGCAGGTCCTCTGCTGAGCACCAGGGTCCGGACCCAGGCCTGCAGGTCCTCTACTGAGCTGCAGGGTCCAGACTCAGGCCCGCAGGTCCTCTGCTGAGCACCAGGGTCCGGACCCAGGCCTGCAGGTCCTCTACTGAGCTGCAGGGTCCAGACTCAGGCCCGCAGGTCCTCTACTGAGCAGCAGGGTCTGGACCCAGGCCCCCAGACCCTCTAGTGAGCAGCAGGGTCCGGACCCAGACCTGCAGGTCCTCTACTGAGCACCAGGGTCTAGACCTGGATTCGGAGTCTGAAGCAACGTGCATCAGCTCTTCTGAGTGTATGAAAAGTGAACGATGTCATCACTGACGTCATGGGATTGACTTCCAAAAGCCACAAGTTTCAAACATTCCGACCAGAAATTCTGACTAAAATAATAAATAATAATAAAATAATAAAACTGTTGTGATTCCAAATTACCCTGATAAACTGTCGTTCAAACTAATTGTAAATGTAGGAACCAAAGCTTGTCTCTGTCTGAGGATGGATTAAAAACACCAGAATATAGACGTATAAATCATGGTTTGCTGCTTCACTGGTGTGACGTTTCAACGTTGACCTCTTTCAGTCTGATGACGTCTTCTAACTGGAGTGAAGGAAACGTATGACATTATTCTGAGACACAAACAGCGTGTCGGGGCTGATTAAACCACCAGGACCTCGTTCGATGGCCATCGTTTTTCCTCTGCTGTAGTGTTTGACTTTTATTCCAGAAAGAGTGACGCAACCTCTCAGAGGCCAAAAGTGTTGCCTGCAAACTGTCACCTTTAATTTTGACGAGGAGCAGTAATCACATCGTTCTCTGCAGCACACTGAAGCTGCTGTCCCGTAAACATTAGTAGGCAACTTCAGAACACCAGAATTCTGACAAACAGAGTTGAGCAACAGCAGGAACGCTCCAGACAGAAATCTTCTAGAGAGAACACCTCCAGAGAGAACATCTCCAGAGAGAACACCTCCAGATAGAATATTCCAGAAGGACATCTCCAGGAAGGACATCTCCAGGAAGGACATCTCCAGGGAGGACACCTCCAGAGAGCACTTTTCCAGAGAGGACACCCCCAAAGTGAACATCTCCAGAGAGGACTTTTCGAGGGAGGACATCTCCAGAGAGAACACCTCCAAGGAGGATACTTTTTGAGAGGACTTCTCCAGAGAAGGCACCTCCAGAGAGAAGATTTCTAGATAGCACACCAGAGACAACACCTTCAAAGACACCTCTAGACAGGACACCTTAAGAGAGGAAACTTCCAAAGAGAACTTCTCCAGAGATCACACCTCCAGATAAGCTTCACAGACATATTTAAATCTCCAGAGAAGTCCTCTAAGAATCCCTTTGTAGAGGAACTAAACTTTTTTGTCAAATACACGTTCACTCTCTTGCTCAGTGGTAGTTAAAGAACATCATCTCATCGACAACCACATCGACAACCATTCTTTTCCTGTCCAGGAATCTTCCAGACTGTTATCAACCAGAATCTAGATGCTGTGATGGTCGGGGTCGTGTCTGAGGTCATTTCCACTTCTCTAGTGGCAGCATTAATGCAGAAAAGTACACGATGTGATAGTGGACTGGTCCGTCTGCTGATCTGTCCACAACAGACACTGTTGGAGAATTATGAAATCAAATGTGCGACCACAACAAGAGTGGAGCCAAATAACAAGTGAAACTCTGTCAGTCTCAATACCAGAACACCTTTCAAGTGCAGTGAGAAGGAATGGAAACATTAAAAAGTACAAAAAAAGAAACTATGAAAAAGATGGAAATGTGGCTGAGAGCATTCACACTTCCAAAAGCTTCTCACTGAGAAACCAACAGAAACGTGTCCAGAACAGACCTGAAGTCTTTAAAATCCTCCAACAATGGACTGTTTCCATGCTTTTACACGTTAAATCAGAGTTGATGTGAGATTTGTTGAACAAGGAGGTCAAATGCGATTGCACAGTCTGCATCATCCCTCACTCAGTGAACAGAGAAGCCTAACAGACAGCCTCTTTACTCCTGG
Organism: Xenentodon cancila; assembly: GCA_014839995.1. Classification (NCBI taxonomy): domain Eukaryota; kingdom Metazoa; phylum Chordata; class Actinopteri; order Beloniformes; family Belonidae; genus Xenentodon; species Xenentodon cancila. The sequence goes on from CM026214.1 coordinate 25,004,666, forward strand.
AGCAGGCCTCCTTCTTCCTAAAATAAATACGAACTGAGCAAATACAAGCCAGCTCTGGGCTGCAGCACTTTATCTGAGTTCCACAAGATGAATTACTATAAAAATAAAATACAAATCTGTGCCACAGTGTCCATATATGTCCCTCCTGAGGTGCAGGCAGCCACACAATCTACTGTACTGGATTTTTTAGAGCAGAATGGTAGTTTGAATTTGACCTTAAACACCCCTGTGTTAGTCGTCAGTTGTAATTTTAACATTGAAATGCGAGTCAACACGAGAGTCATGAGAGCGAGTCAACAGTCATGATTGAACTTGGCGGAGTCTCACACACACAAACACAGTCATTATAAATGAAACCCCTGTACTTGAAAAAACAAACTGCTTCCACGCAGGATCTCAGCGCTCTGATTGGAGAAACACAAAACCATCTGAGTGAAAAACACCCAGCAGCAATTAGCAGCAGAAAAGCCATTCATCCCAATGTGAAGGTAAACATGTATAGACAGGTCGGTGATGAATGGAGGAGGCTGCAGACCGGGCAGGAGTGCACTGGATCAGCCAAAACCACCAACTCTGGGAATGTCTTAGGCTCATGCACACATCTCCATGAGGTTTTATTTGATTCTTTTGTTTTTGCTCATTCACAGATATTGATTGAAAGACTGAAAGACATTTTAGAGGCAACAGATGGAGGGTTTTGAACAATATTTCCTGTAATTCTTTGTTTTCTTTTACTTTTGAAACTATACATTTGGTTTCTTTTACTGCTCATCAAACACTTAGAAAAGAAAGTTATTTGACTTCTCAGAAATATAAAATTAAGTCCATTAGCCTAATTTAAATATTCAGTGAGAATGCTGAAGCTTTATTTATTTATTAATTAATTAATGTATTTATTTATTTGTTTGTTTATTTATTTGTTTGTTTGTTTATTTATTTGTTTATTTACGTTAATCTGCAGTGATTTCTTCAGAAACGATTTAATGGCGTTATCGTTTATGTAATTCCCCATTCTGCCGCCAGGTGGTACAAAAACGCAGGAGCAGAGGGTTGATGACACAGACAACGGAAGAGCTCGCTAGGTCTGCAGCAATCCCAGATGACAAGACAGTAGAAAAACAGTTCTGCTTTAACCATGCATAAAACTCCCAGAAATTATATTAACCTGACATTTCTTATTTTAGAGATCATATGTCTTGTAGTGCTGTTAAAGCTGCAGTTGTGAATTTTCCAATTAAATAGTTAGAAGATTTGCACCATGCAATATTCATGCCCCTCCCGTCGTCACTGTTGGTCTTCTTCTGCTCACTTTGCTGACATGTGTCAACAGGAACTACCAAAGCAGACGTTGGTAACCTTTCCTCCAGTGTTTGTTGTTACCTGAAGCAGCTATCGTCACCCCACCCCTCACCAAGGCTGCTTGCCAGGACCAACCAGAGGACAGCAGCTCGTCTGTCTCTACACCATCAACGGTTGCCTGTAGTTACCTGTGTTATAACCAAACCTAGCGATGGGCAGCCAAGCATGTTGTGACGTGACACCAGCCTAAGACCACAGGTCTTCGTTTCAGCTGCCGTGGTACCTGTTTCAGATGCTGTTTCTGTAGCCACATATGAAGTGAGGATTTTGAGACAAATTAATTTAGAATAAATGTAAACTTACATTAGTGAGCATCATGAAGTCTCATGTGCTGAGTCAGCCAAGCTAAAATTCCTACCATGTGGTAACAGAACTGAGATGGACATGTTTCATGAGGCTTTTAGGTTTGCTTCATTTGAGCAGTTTCGGTTCAAAGTTTCAGTTCAGCTGGCGTTGTGTTCATTAGTTCCTACCAACATGGCGTCGTACACAAAACAAAACAGAGGCTCTTAAAGCACCCTCGGAAACCTGTGGGTGACATCAGAGGGGGCGTGTCCAGTTCTTCTGGCAAAAACGAGAAATGGTCGTTATATTTTGGTTTCCATATGTAGAAACTGAGCCGTGAGTGGATCAATCTCCAAATTTAACAAGCTGGTTACAATATTGAATGTAGTTCATGGTTTTGTCGTATCAGCGTCTTGTTGTTTCTGCTAACAATGAAAAGATGTTTTAATAGCTGAACTACAACTTGTTTTGATTTCATGCAAGAACATATTAAAAGCCCTTGTGGAGGCTTCACGAATTGTTTTGTTTATTTCATTGATAAGTGTGTATTTATTGTTCGTGTTGGACAACTGCGAGAGTTTGGAGATGTGATGAATTGCTCTCTCTGCTGGATGCTGTTCTCCAAAACCAAACTGATTGGAATTAAGTGGTCAAGTGATGAAGCAGTTCATTTCCACAAGCACAGATGTTCTCATCTTTAGAGCCTAAAGTTATGCCAGGCATAACTGTGGTCTGATGCCAACATACTACTACGACTAAAACACTCCAGGCCACCCTGTCTGAGCTGATGGAGCACTCAACAGCCTGGATCTGCACGAAGTAATCAAAGTTATCAAGCCGAACATTTCTGGCAGATGCCTTTATCAGTCTGAAATAAAGTCTTCAGAAAATATAATACAGTAATGATACTTACTTATTTTACTGTGGGAAAAAAAGCTTTATGTTAACCTTCTCCAGAGGAGACACCTCTTTACTCTGAGGCATCTGGGATGGACCCTCACCAAGGAAATATGGATTATACTAACAGAGGAGTACCACAAGACTCTGTATGAGGACCTCTGATTCTTTATTGCTAATGATAACGATCAACGTCATCTTGTATTGATTAATACAAATATCAGTTTATATGCAGATATTAATGTTTCCAATCAATATTCCAGACCTTTAAAAAGAAAGAAAGAAATGGCTTCCATTTGTTCAAAACAAGAGAGTCATCACTGACCTCTCCAGAATCCAGACTTTGTGATTGTTTAAGGTTCTGTCAGTGTCCAAAGCTAGTTTTCACTTCTGCGATGGCAGCTTTCATGCAAAAAAAAAGGAAACTGGACTTTAGAGCAACATCTGCTACCTTCAAGACCACATCGGTTTCAGGGACATCCGTGAGGTTTTCAACAAGTCAATGTAAAACCTGTGAAACATGTTACAAAGACATGACTGAGAAAGAAGGGGACATCGGACGGGTCTGACTGCCGTCCTGATCTCTCCTCAGTAGAGGGAAATTTAAAAACTAAAACTGTAACAATGATGACAATGTGCTGTTGAAAACATGTTTAAAAAGGATTACATCAGTCATCTCAAAAATATCAATAAGAAAAATAAATACATAAAATAACAACTAGTTTGTATGTTCTTTGTGGATAGTAATCGTTTTGGTGAAAGCTTTTGTTGTTTGTTTCTTTTTTACATACACACACACACACACACACACACACACACACACACACACACACACACACACACACACACACACACACACACACACACACACACACACACACACACACAGGTCTATTTATTTTACAGCAAGTGTCAAGCATCTTAGACTGATTATAAATAAATGCCAAGATGATGGTGTGTGTGTGTGTGTGTGTGTGTGTGTGTGTGTGTGTGTGTGTGTGTGTGTGTGTGTGTGTGTGCAAACTTGTAAAAGGAGGAGTTTATGATTTTTAACTGTACGATTGGATAAAAGAAAACCTGTCATGGTTGTTACCATGATGATGCCATGTGACTGTGCCAACTCCTTCTGCTTTGATCGTCTGTCAAACACAAACACACGCACGCACATACACACACACACACACACACACACACACACACACACACACACACACACACACACACACACACACACACACACACACAGAATGAGTCCTGGTTCTGGTTGTTTGAAAGGGTCTCCAGGATTGTCGACGGATTGACAGGCTCTCTGATTGGTCCTGTCGCGCTTTGAGTGGCAGGTGGATGCAGCTGGGTGGAGTGTGTGGGAGCTACAGAACCTGGCAGTAAAACCTGCTGCATTTATGTGTGTCAAGGGAAATAACTGATAACTTCCTGAAAAAGGTCAAATTCAGCTCTAAAATCACCTAAAAAACTAAATCTATTCAAATTTAACGCAATTTAAAAGTTTTCTGAAATGGATTCAATTAAATCCTTTATTTCTGATTTTGTCTTGTACATATATCTTGTGTAGAAATAACTATGTCAAATGAGAAACCAAAATCTTGCAAACACTTTCATATAAAGAACTATGTGTGGATGAAACTGTCCCGTGACCTCCTGCAGGTTTGTGTAAAGAAAAAATAGTTTGTCAAACTTATATTTTGTTTGTGAAAAACGTACTGGGGGATAAAAAAGGTAACAAGAGTGACTTGGAGTAAATGAGAGCAGGAGCTACCATCAGTGGCAAGATCTGACTGATGTATCTGCAGAAGAAGAAACTCTCCATGTCCAACCACAGATGAACCAGATGCAACATCCTGCATCCAACTGTGAGAAAATATACGAGCCACGCCAGCTGGACCTCAGGGACAGTCTCCCTGACGGACACAGTCATGATAGCAAACATGCATGATTCAAAAAGCTGGTACAGCCGCAGGGGAGGACCAAGTCCAGATTAAAGCAAATGTGTTTGAATACATCATTACTGTCGCTTTTTTAGAAATGCTCAGGTGATTACTTTGGTGCATGTATTGTACTTAGTTTTACCCAAAGTAAAGGAACAAGTTGTAACATGTACATAAGAACATTTTGATGTCACTCAGAAGTTAATTTATCTTAGAACAGGCTTTGAAATATGTTTCCAGATTAATGGTCTATGTGGAGGCTCCAGATGACAGTCCAGCTGTTTGCCTTTTAATTCTGTAGTTTTATTGTTTTGGCATTTTCTTCTTCCCAGTTTGACTGAGCAGCTCTGTTGCCTGAAAGATCTGTGCTCACAGATGTATTGGGCTTTTTTCTGTTTTGTCCACTATTTTTCTGCTACCAAATTCTGATAAAACAGAAGTTGTTGTTTGAGGTCCCAAACACCTTAGGAAGGGATTAGATGGTGTTGCGATGGCCTCCAGTAAAACTGCGTGAAACCATGGCGTTGTGAGGATATTATAAACTAACAACACAGAAACAGAAACAGTAACACAAGCAGGTCCAGGTGATGATGATGATGATGATGATGATGATGATGATGATGATGATGATGATGATGATGATGATGATGATGATGATGATGATGATGATGATGATGATGATGATAGTGCTGACAACTCTCCACACCGTCATCAACCAATCAGAGTGTGTGTGCAGGTGGCTGTGTGTGTGATCTATGATCTATAATCTATGTAAGCATGTTACAGCTAATTGCAAATGCTTGTTAAAGGCTGAGGTCATGCTACACACACACACACACACACACACACACACACACACACACACACACACACACACACACACAGGTCTATTTATTTTACAGCAAGTGTCAAGCATCTTAGACTGATTATAAATAAATGCCAAGATGATGGTGTGTGTGTGTGTGTGTGTGTGTGTGTGTGTGTGTGTGTGTGTGTGTGTGTGTGTGTGTGTGTGTGTGTGTGTGTTGCTGGAATGGAAGCAGCAAAGTAGCTCGGGCATCTATCTATCACTTTAACTACACCTCCATCCATGTTCTGTGAATTACCTCCTTGTTGAGTATGTTTATGTGTGTGTGTGTGTGTGTGTGTGTGTGTGTGTGTGTGTGTGTGTGTGTGTGTGTGTGTGTGTGTGTGTGTGTGTGTGTGTGTGTGTGTCTTTGCTCTCTGATTGGGTCTTTAACACATGGTTCCAGTCAAGCTTCTACAGGGTTTATTTGTGGAGCTCCACGCTGATCTGAGTGCAGTATCAGGACCATGATGATGATAATGATCATGTCAGAAACACATTAGTTAGGGTTTCTATCATTTCATCAAAAGCACAATCTTCACTAACTTTTGCATAAAACGCTTATCTCAAATTGTAAGAAAATTCTTGCTACTGACAGCTTTCTAGTCTGTAAGAAGTAAAGAAAAAGTCTGAATAAGGGGGGTTTAATCTCCATCAACCTCCATGTCAAAATGTTAAACTCTAGAGCAGAAAAAAATATATGATCAGTGTGGTAAAAAAAACAACAACAACAACAAAAAACAGTTTTCATCTCCATAGCTAGATTTCATATCCATGAATCCAAATTTACAGAGGAGTTTTTTTCTTTTTTTCTTTCTTTTTTTAACCTGGGAAAGCTCCACGGTCCTGGGTCTTGTCTGATGTGGTAGACCTGGTAGACCTGGTAGACCTGGTAGACCTGGTAGACCTGGTAGACCTGGTAGACCTGCTCTTTGTTGTAGCTGTGTCTTATCTGATGTGGTAGACCTGGTAGACCTGGTAGACCTGGTCTCTGTTGTAGCTGGGTCTTATCTGGTGTGGTAGACCTGGTAGACCTGGTAGACCTGGTAGACCTGGTAGACCTGGTAGACCTGGTAGACCTGGTAGACCTGGTAGACCTGCTCTTTGTTGTAGCTGTGTCTTATCTGATGTGGTAGACCTGGTAGACCTGGTAGACCTGGTCTCTGTTGTAGCTGTGTCTTATCTGGTGTGGTAGACCTGGTAGACCTGGTAGACCTGGTCTCTGTTGTAGCTGGGTCTTATCTGGTGTGGTAGACCTGGTAGACCTGGTAGACCTGGTAGACCTGGTAGACCTGCTCTTTGTTGTAGCTGTGTCTTATCTGATGTGGTAGACCTGGTAGACCTGGTAGACCTGGTCTCTGTTGTAGCTGGGTCTTATCTGGTGTGGTAGACCTGGTAGACCTGGTAGACCTGGTCTCTGTTGTAGCTGGGTCTTATCTGATGTGGTAGACCTGGTAGACCTGGTAGACCTGGTCTCTGTTGTAGCTGGGTCTTATCTGGTGTGGTAGACCTGGTAGATCTGGTCTCTGTAATGGGAACTAAAGAAAACTTAAAACAAATTTCGTACAAATCTAAAGTTTTTGTTTGTTGTTGTTTTCTTAAATTGCTGATGTCACATTTAAAGTAAAGTGTTTTGTGATAATAAGAGCAGTTACTGATTTAATGTACAGCTTAAGTACAGCTTAATCGTAACTTTGGATAAATTTGATGAGCATGAAAATTTTTCTTTGAAAATATGTTTAACTGATTTTAAAAACGTTAAAAACTGCAGGTCAGGAATTGTTTCTGTAGAGATGTTTTCCTGCCAGAGATTTGCACAAACACAGACGTCGACATCACAGAAGCACAATTCAAACCTTTAACTGAAGACGTCATAACTTCACATGAGTAAGTGTTCAGCAGGCTTTTGACTGATTCATCCCAGCGTTCAGGTTTTAAATTTGTACATCATCTCCTCTATAAGCAGATTTAAGTTTGATTGACAGGCTTCTCTGGTTAATAAGCTCACAATGAAGAAGTGAAGTGATTCACAACGCTGACGAGCAGCTGCCAAATTGACCAGACAGACTGCAGAAGATCAAATATTTGTACAAATAAGTTACTCTATTCTTTTCTCAATATTTAAAGCTTAACATTTTACACAAACAAGATACATTTTTAATAAACATTTAGAGAGTAAAAGGACGATCCAGCAGGAAGAATTTGCTGCTTCATCACTATTTAAGAAGAGCAGCTTCTCACTCTCTCCATCTCCATTGTTCCATCATCCTTTCATTCCCAGATGGACAGATTGCCTCAGTGCTCGCCCTCCAGTCACATTTGACCCGGACGTGCTGTGATTGGTCCACAGGTCACCCAGCTGGCTTCTCATTGGTCTACAAGTCATTTCATTGGCTGCTGTGTACTCCACATCCATCCATCACCGTCACCACGGCCTCTGGTGACACTCACTGCTCCTGTGTGTGTGTGTTAATTCCTGCATAGTTTTATAATCATGACTCTCAGACACTCTGCGCCCTAAAAAACCCTCCATAAATGAAGAAAACCTGTGAAGGTGGAAGCGTTTTCTGCATGTGACTTCGGAGGCTGCAGCGATTTGGAGTTAAATAATGTCAAAAACATGAGTGACTGAGGAAAGCGATCAACCGCAGATCCAAAAATGTTGGGAGTGTAAACACAACCAGAATGCAATGACTTTTACAAAAGAAAATGCGTTTTATTTATGACAGAACAAAGAAAAAATATGAAATGTTAAAATTGAGAAATTTGACCATTTCATGAAAAAATATGAGCAAAACAGTTTGTGCAACAAAACCCAAAAAAGTAAACGGTAACTATCAATTAAACACAAATTATTTGGTTAGTTGTCAACAGGTCAGTGACATGATTAGAAAAACATCACTTTAGAGAGGTACAATCTCTCGGGAGTAAAGATTGGCAGAGGCGCACCAGTCTAAGAATAACTGTCTGCAAATGATAAAAAAAAATAAAATAGATAATAAAATCTGAATAATGTTCCTCAGGTTAAAACTGTGAGCACTTTGGACATCTTGCAGGCTACATTTCATAATATCACTGAGAGAATCTGGAGAAATCTCTGTGCGCCAGGAACAAGGCAAATTGGATGTTTGTGGTGTTCAGGTTCTCAGGCAGCTCTGCATTAAAAACAGACATGAATCAAATCACTGCATCACACCAGGAGCATCTCCAATGGTATATCAGACCACAACGAGGCAACATCACTCTCAAAGTCTGCATCAGCTGGTCTCCTCAGGTCCAGATGTTTACCCAATAAAGACCTAACAGAACATAATCATTCATATTTGTCCTGACTTCATCTCCACCAGTCCTGGTTTCAGCTGTACTGGTCCTGGTTTCATCTCCAATAGCCTGGTTTCAGCTGTACTAGTCCTGACTTCATCTCCGCCAGTCCTGGTTTCAGCTGTACTAGTCCTGGTTTCATCTTCGCCAGTCCTGGTTTCAGCTGTACTAGTCCTGGTTTCATCTCCGCCAGTCCTGGTTTCAGCTGTACTAGTCCTGGTTTTATATTTACTGGTCCTGGTTTCAACTGTACTAGTCCTTGTTTCATCTCCGCCAGTCCTGGTTTCAGCTGTACTAGTCCTGGTTTTATCTTTACAGGTCCTGGTTTCAACTGTACTAGTCCTGGTTTCATCTCCGCCAGTCCTGGTTTCAACTGTACTAGTCCTGGTTTCATCTCTGCCAGTCCTGGTTTCAGCTGTACCAGTCCTGGTTTCAACTGTGCTAGTGCTGGTTTCATCTCCGCCAGTCCTGGTTTCAACTGTACTAGTCCTGGTTTCATCTCCGTCAGTCCTGGTTTCAACTGTACTAGTCCAGGTTTCATCTCCGCCAGTCCTGGTTTCAACTGTACTAGTCCTGGTTTCATCTCCAATAGCCTGATTTCAGCTGTACTAGTCTTGGTTTCATCTCCGTCAGTCCTGGTTTCAACTGTACTAGTCCTGGTTTTAGCTCCACTAGTCCTGGTTTCATCTTCATCAGTCCTGGTTTTAGCTCCACTAGTCCTTGTTGAATCTTTACTGGTCCTGATTTCAGCTCCACTGGTCCTGGTTACATCTTTACTGGTCCTGATTTCAGCTCCACTGGTCCTGGTTACATCTTTACTGGTCCTGATTTCAGCTCCACTAGTCCTGGTTTCATCTTTACTGGTCCTGATTTCAGCTGTACTAGTCCTGGTTACATCTTTACTGGTCCTGATTTCATCTCCACTACCCTGGTTTCTGCTCCGCACTTTGCCAGTTCTGGTTTAATTCAGGCTAACAATAGTAAGTGTTACCGTTCATCCTAATTAAATTTAACCTGATTCTGCATGTACAATTCCTGTCCTGGTTTCAGCTAAACTAGTCCCGGTTTCGACTCTACTAGTCCTGGTTTCAACTAAACTAGTCCTGGTTTCAGCTATACTAGTCCTGGTTTCAGCTAAACTAGTCCTGGTTTCGACTTGACTAGTCCTGGTTTCAACTAAACTAGTCCTGGTTTCAGCTAAACTAGTCCTGGTTTCGACTCGACTAGTCCTGGTTTCGACTCTACTAGTCCTGGTTTCAGCTAAACTAGTCCTGGTTTCAGCTAAACTAGTCCTGGTTTCAACTAAACTAGTCCTGGTTTCGACTCGACTAGTCCTGGTTTCGACTCTACTAGTCCTGGTTTCAACTAAACTAGTCCTGGTTTCAGCTAAACTAGTCCTGGTTTCAACTAAACTAGTCCTGGTTTCAGCTACACTAGTCCTGGTTTCGACTCGACTAGTCCTGGTTTCAACTAAACTAGTCCTGGTTTCAGCTAAACTAGTCCTGGTTTCGACTCGACTAGTCCTGGTTTCAGCTAAACTAGTCCTGGTTTCAGCTCTGGCAGCACTGTCTTTCAGATGTTGACACAGTAGTGACACTTGAAATTGAATGTTTTGACAGATTTTATAAGAAATGAACAAAACATGATAATAATTCACATCATAGCTTAGCCAAGTCTCCATCCATCCATAATCTTTACCTGTTTATTCCAATGCAGGGTCACATTGATCCTCTGGGGTCTATCTAGATCTCAGCAGGTGAAAGGTGTCCAACCTTTTGACTGCGGCTATACATGTTCTTGGACCTTGGAAGGAAACTGGAGAACCCAGAGAAATCCCACAAAGGCTACCAGCTTCCAGCAGTGGAACCAGGAAGCTCCTGGTCCTACTGAGTGGCAGCAGTGCTGACCCACTTATGTTAAATATCGGCTCATTATTAACAAAATCTGCTGCAGTTCCCAGGAGTAAATCCACAACGCCTTCCTGCAGCGATCAGCGTAGCATTTGTGTCAACGTGTCGGTGGGTTAAATGGTTAGTTTCTAGTTTTAGTCCTGCTTGGACTTTGTGTTGGATTCTAGAGGACAGCTCATGAAAACTGTGTAACTGAGGTCAGCCGAGTGAAAACAACGGACTCTACAGTGTGTTAAAGAAAAACTTTCTCCTTTACATTTTCAGCTTGTTCCACTCTGTCGGTTCCACTCTGGCTCACCAAAATTCACCCTTTCATTTTATCAGAAACCATGCCATGCCCGTCTGTAGAATACATCACAAACCGCATCATGTGATCAAATAAAGTAATTTTACTATAAATGGAGGGAAAGCGGCAGCTGGCTGGTTGTCAGGTTCAGCCGCTGTCACAGTGAAGACTGCAGCTTTCATCAGCAGCAAAATACAACTCCCATGATATCAAAATGAGCTCACAATGCCTTCTTTTAATAGCAGCCATGTGGGAAATCAAGTAAACGACAAGACAGCCAACTAACATTCATCACCTGTCAGAAAGTCAACAAATCATCCAAGAACCACATTTTTCTAGCCGTTAAATTTGGGGTTATGACCTCAAATTGCATATGAAGCAGCTGCTGTGATGGTGAAACTCATTTTTATGCACGCCCAGTTTGGGCCTAATGTCATATAATTTCTCATAGACACATACTTATAGACAAGGAGATTTATTTTTCATAATAAGTACATGAAATATAGTTGAGAACACCAGCTTCATCTCTCCAGCCCTGTAATATGGTCTTCATTTTCACATCTTGGGCAGATTGCAGGGTGACGTCACTTCAAGCCCCAGAGGGATTAAATCAGGCAGAAGCAGAAGCAGCAGAAAGGCAGGATGTTTCCTGCCACGCTGCCTCCAAATCTGGCTGCATTCTGACAATTAACAGCTAATTAAGCTGGAGACCTTCTGTCTGTGTGTACTGTGGACGCATACAGTCATTCTGCATGTGTGTGTGTGTGTGTGTGTGTGTGTGTGTGTGTGTGTGTGTGTGTGTGTGTGTGTGTTTGTGTGTGTGTGTGTGTGTGTGTGTGTTTAAGACCAGCACCTGTCAGCATCTGTAGCTGTTTATTGTGCAGACTACACAACAAACCAAAGATCCTACACTCCCCAAGTACATATAAACTAAATACTTAAGTCTTAGAACTTCCTCTGGTAATCGTTATATTTGTGTGTATAATAAAAATCTTCTTCAGATTGATCATCGGCAGGTGTGCAGACCTCTTTAAAAGCAAATGCTTTGGCAGTTTTCTGGTCTGGAGCTTTCAGGTGTGTGTTAAAACAATGCCTGGAGGAAAAGACATCAGCAGTGGGCTCAGAGAAGCAATTCTTGCTGCACATCAATCTGAAAAGGTGTTATGAAACCATTTCCAGACTATATGAAGTTCAACGCTCAAAAAGAGGAAAACTTCCCAGGAGTGGACGTCCCAGAAGTATTATCCAGGAGCGTAAAATCACTCCTCCACTAAAAAGGAGTCAGCTGAGGTGGTTTGGGCATCAGATAAGAATGTCACCAGGACTCTTCCCTGGAGAGATGTTTTAAACATGTCTTATCAGGTGGCCTCAGACCAGACCCTGGACTCACACTAGAAGAACTGAATTAAATGGACGGACGGATGGACGGATGGGTGGATGAGACTATTTTTAATATTTAAAAATGGAAGAATCCTTTTGTAAAACAGACCAGTTCGACACACATGCTCAGAAGGATGCTGCATCGCTGAGTAGGATCAGCATCATGTATAAATCTGTTTATCACACACACAGTCACATGCAGTCTATCAAACCTCCGTCACCCTGTCACTGTCAGCATTAGAAGAAGCCAATCCACATGTCAGGACTGATCATGTGTCATTGAGACTGAGAGACTGTGACTCCAGACTGGAAGGAATCATCTCCTCACATCCAGGACCTCCTGACTGGTTACTAGCAGATCAGAGTTTAACAGTCTGACTAACAAAGACAGCTGCTATTATTTTAGGGACGTTGAGATTGAAAATTACGCACAAATGATCCTGAAGTGATTAGCTCTGTGTGAGTACTGTTTATATTGTCAGTCACATGGTCTTTGCATTTCCTGTCTGGGTTTCCTGGTTTTCCCTTGTTATTCCCTGGCTGGAAAGAGGCTTGACCACATTTGACAGTGTCTGTGCAGGTGTTTAATGCAGCACGGCGATAACGGACGGGAGCAGGTAAACAGCAAGAAATAATAGCGAGGTGTTTTTTTTTAATCACCTGCAAGTTGTGGGAGCTCTGGTCATATTGTAGGCTGCACGAAGGCCGTGTGTAGGCCATGTGTAGGCCGCGTGTAGGCCGCATGTAGGCCACGCGTAGGCCGTGTGTAGGCCGCACGAAGGCCATGCGTAGGCCGTGCCAACGTGTGAAGGCCGCGTGAAGGCCGCACGAAGGCCGTGTGTAGGCCGTGTGTAGGCCGCGTGTAGGCCGTGTGTAGGCTGCACGAAGGCCATGCGTAGGCCGTGCCAACGTGTGAAGGCCGTGTGAAGGCCGTGTGAAGGCCGTGTGAAGGCCGCACGAAGGCTGTGTGTAGGCCGTGTGTAGGCCGTGTGTAGGCTGCACAAAGGCCATGCGTAGGCCGTGCCAAAGTGTGAAGGCCGTGTGAAGGCCGTGTGAAGGCCGCACGAAGGCCGTGTGTAGGCCGTGTGTAGGCCGTGTGTAGGCCGTGTGTAGGCCGTGCCAACGTGTGTAGGCCGTGTGTAGGCCGTGCCAACGTGTGAAGGCCGTGTGTAGGCCGTGCCAACGTGTGTAGGCCGTGTGTAGGCCGTGTGTAGGCCGTGTGTAGGCCGTGTGTAGGCCGTGCCAACGTGTGAAGGCCGTGTGAAGGCCGCACGAAGGCCGCACGAAGGCCGCACGAAGGCCGCACGAAGGCCGCACGAAGGCCGCACGAAGGCCGCACGAAGGCCGTGTGTAGGCCGTGTGTAGGCCGTGTGTAGGCCGTGTGTAGGCCGTGCCAACGTGTGAAGGCCGTGTGAAGGCCGCACGAAGGCCGTGTGTAGGCCGTGTGTAGGCCGTGTGTAGGCCGTGTGTAGGCCGTGTGTAGGCCGTGTGTAGGCCGTGTGTAGGCCATGTGTAGGCCGTGCCAACGTGTGAAGGCCGTGTGAAGGCCGCACGAAGGCCGCACGAAGACCGTGTGTAGGCCGTGTGTAGGCCGTGTGTAGGCCGTGTGTAGGCCACGTGTAGGCCGTGTGTAGGCCGCACGAAGGCCATGAGGCCGTGCCAACGTGTAACGTGCAAGAATATCTTATGTCACTTATCCAGACGGGTGTCTAATTATGATCACATGGAGTTCCACTTACTCTCAATAAGGTTGCACAGCTGCATGGACAACTGGAGATATGCAGCAGGTGTCTGCAGGATGTCATGACAGATGATTGTTCACTTTTACCAAGTTCATTTTCACAAATGACCTTGTGTTAGTTGGGAGGAGCAGACACCACCTCTTCTGGAGGATCTGGCACCGCAACATGGACAATGGTTTCATTAATACCTAAAGTATCATATATGAATTTATGATATGATCTTTGAAGCTGTGAGATGTCAGTGGGCTTTAACACAGAGACTGTGTGGTGAAAAAAAAAAAACACGACAACAAAGCAGAGCATCTACAATAAGATGAGAAACATCAACGGAGTTCCTGTAACAGTTTTATGCAAGAACATAATCAGCTGTGTCCTGAGAGAAACTCAGCCAGAAAACTGTAACATAATATTATCTGACAACCAGATGTAGTTTAGGAGTCAACAGTGAAATCCAGATAACAACAGCAACTGGCAGAAACTGAACCAACTGCAATCCACAGCCAGCCGCTGCAACCTGCAGCTGTTCTACTCTGAGGTCAGACTGGAAACGCTCCAGCATGGAGGCGTCCCAGAAGAGACGTCCTCTCTGCTCTGTTCGAAATATGCATCGTCTATTTACCGCTGGCTGAGCTGTCGATGGAGGTCGATGGAGATTGACTCACTGACTCACGGCCTCTAGTGTTCAGTAGAGGAACTGCAGAACTGGAGCCAGCCTCTAGTGGTCAGGATCCAGACCGTAGAGGATGGACGGACGGACGGACCGGCTTACTCCATTGAACTTCTGTGGTGGGTTCGTGTTTCAAAGCTTGAGGTTGTCGTGTTTAACAATTACAGAAGTTTGTGTACTAATGTTTTGTAATAAAAATGCCATTATTCTTTTTTTCCTCTTCCTCATCACATCCCACACTCAAACATTACACTCCACATCCACTTTCTCAGCTCCATGTGTCATTTAAGTGTCACATTCCTGTTTGTTTATATCAGATGGTACGTAGCCAGACCAGTCTCTGGTGGGTCCCTGTCCCCTGACACACACACACACACACACACACACACACACACACACACACACACACACACACACACACACACACACACACACACACACACACACACACACACACAGCAGCTCTGCCAGCTGCCCTCCTCTTCCTCAGGGAGTTGAATACACTCCTACCACCAGCTGAGCTCAGAGCATCTGTCCTCAGATTTGTGTGTAATGTGTGTGTGCTGCGGTGGTCAGCTGTAATTGCAGGAAACAACGTGGTTACTCATGTGCACGGACCTGTGTATGTGCGCGTGCGCATGTGAGGCTATTCTGCGGATGATGAATGCTCAGCCCTTCCCCCTCCACCCCTGCACCCTCCCTCTGAACAGACAAAAAACAAAGCAGAGAGAGAGAGGCCATATGTCAGCAGTACTGGTGCTCTCTCTACCACATCCCTCTCTCTCTCTCTGGTCTTTTCACATCCTGTCAGAGCTGATTGATAACCCAGACAATGATTGGAGGGAGGTATGTGTAGAAGAGAGATGGGAGGGGAAAGGGGAGGATAGAGAGAGTGAGAGAGAGAGAGAGAGAGAGAGAGAGAGAGAGAGAGAGAGAGAGAGAGAGAGAGATCCATTTATCCAATCAGGCTCCAGATGAAGGGTGGAGCCACCAATGATGAGGAGGAAGGAGTGGTCAAGGAAGATAGGAGGTGGAGTTTAATCACCCAAGGAAGAGAGAGAGGGAGGAGGGAGGTTCTTTTGTTACTGAGTTGTCACTTTTTTTCGGTCACATGTCAAACTGCAGTAAATCTTCGTCACCGTTTTGATTACATGTGTGTGAGACGCCAAGTGGCTCTTTAAATAGTGAGTGTGCTTTATAAGTCTCAGCTTGGCCGTTCACACACACACACACACACAGACACACACACACACACACACACACACACACACACACACAGACACACACACACACACACACACACACACACAGACACACACACACACACACACAGACACACACACACACACACACACACACAGACACACACACACACACACACACACACACACACACACAGACACACACACACACACACACACATCAGAGACAAGTTCATGCCGTCCTCATCAGGGTTAGCTGACCAGTAAAGGTTCTGCCAGCATCGATGATGCTGACTTTTAAAATCAGAGCGATGGATGATTTAATGTGATCGTTTCTTTTCTTGGCCAGGACGAGGAACTGCTGTTGGTTTGGTCGAGGTGAAGCAGGTAGAGCCGGTTTCCCCCAGCTGGAAGGTCATTAATCGATTATCACCCTAACACATGCCAAAGCGTCCCTGGACGGGGCACCAAGGCCCATGTTGCCCCCGTTGCCCCCGTCACTGGCAGGGTTGCTCAAGAGCTGGATAACGAGGGAGGGTTGGCTCCTGCGAAGGCGCTGGACATGTTTACTCAAAAATAAAACAAATCAACATTTTGAGGTGTTTGTTTCTAAAGGCTCTCTGACGCTGCTGCTTCCTTCGTCACATCAGTTTTTCTTGTTGGCCTGAAACACATCAGACGTCTGAATGTCGTCACAGAACCCAAGTTTGATCTGATTTACACAAACACGTCTACCTGGTAATTAACAAAACATTTTAGTTTGATTTTATTTTTAAAAGACAGTGATGTCTTGAACAAAACTACAGAATAGATTATGATATAACACCATTAAAAAAATATAAATGAACATCTTGTAATTAAACTTAAAGTGAATGCTGATTTATTGACTTAATTCAGGATGGAATTACAATTATTTTATTTCTTTTAAAAATAGAATGAAAAAAAGCTAAAACAAGTAGACTATAAATCAATATACAAATTAATGCTTTACATTACATTATATAGTAACAATAAAATTAAATATAAAATGAATTTAATAAAATAAATTAATAGAAAATAGATAATAAAAAGTAAATAAATTACTATGAAGAAAAAAAATAACAAACTTAAAAAGTAAGTAAATAAAATATATATTTTCAAATTAATAAATACAATAAAAAATTAAATTGGTTTAATTTTATTTGTATAAAAATAATAATTGTAATAACTGTAACAGTACTTTGTATAAAAGGTCTTTTTGTTATTTAAAATATTTGATGTTCTTTGAAAAACAACAGAAAACACTGCTTTATCGTTTAGTGTCAGTTATACTTCTGGGGCAGCATCCTAATTATGGTAATCAATGGATTATTTTGATACAGTATTTATTCAGTTAATTAAAAAAGAAAATATTAAGCAATGAAACGTTTTAATACTTTTCTGTGTTGTGATTTAAATATTTCCTTCATTCTTTTTGAGCTGTTTATTTGCTTTATTTTGTTAGAATGAATCAAATTCTTACTTTCTGCCTCATATGATCTCACACACACGCAAACACACACACACACACATACACACACACACACACACACACACACACACACACACACACACACATACACACACACACACACACACACACACTCTCTTCCCAGCTTGCTCACCTTATTGAGTTAGCGAGCCGGACGGCAGCAGCGGACTTCGTTGATCAGGAGGCCTGGGGGAGGTGGGTGTGGGGGGGCCTGCAGCGACGGCGCCATGCTGCCTGTCTCCACAACCAACCCCCTCCTCGCTTATAGAGATAAATGAAGCTGTTGGAGGCTCAAACATACAAAGAGTTCCAGTAACACACCGAAGTAAAAGTCCTCACACTCGAACACACATGCAGAAACAAACGCACCCCAGAGCAGCCAGAGTCGGTTCAGGTAACCTGCTTTGAAGCAGCAGGTTTATGTGGCGTTCAGGGGTCAAAGTGGCCACATCCTGCTTTTCTGTGTTCTGGAGCCTGTTCGCAGTCATATTGTGATGAATTATCATATTAGATATCACTTGAGGCTCACAGAAGGAGGTAACAGTAAACATAATTAAAGATGTTCCAAGAAGTTTTTTTTCTTTTCTGATGACGAATCCTGAGCTTTGGGTTCTGGCTGATACTGAGTACTGATTTAACGCATATCTAAAATGACACCATAAAGCTGATGCTCACTCACATGCCACCTCGTCTCCACCTGCCAACTCAAAACAGGAGGGTGCAGGGCAGTATGTGTATAACATCCTGAGCTGGCTTTCAGGAACAACTGGAAATCTTCATTCATTCATTTCTGTACACGTGATCTATCCGGGGTCACCGGGGTCTGCAGGGGTACACCTGGACAGGGCACGAGTCTGTCACAGGGACACATGTAGACAAACAACCACAGTCACACACCTACAGGGAACCTGTGGGTTTTCACCGAGTACTTAAACTCACACAAGCACACGGAGAACATTTAAACTGCACACAGAAAGTGAAGTGAAGAAGGACGTATTATCCCTACAAAAGTAGGATGAAATACGCTGTCAGACAGGTATAGTTTTTAAAATGAGGATTATTGAACGTCGCAATGAGCGTTTTTTTGGCCGAGTTTTGTTTCTGCAAAGCCGTGGTTTTTATTTTTGTGGCCAGTTGTTCAAACATTGGACCATCCTTGGTTCCAGACATGCACCGGTTTATGGCGTCCTCGGCTCCGAGACTGAGCACCTCGCGGATGTCCTTGTCTCCCAGTTTACTCATCTTGGAAATATCTGTGACCTTTTACTGTTGTTACTCTCATCAGCTGTTTCCTTATTTCATAAAAAAGTAAAAAACCTCCCCTGATGGGTTTTAATCAGGTTATGTAATAAACTAATCCCTCCCACGTCTCGCCACCTGGTATTAGTTCCGTTTACAGACCTGGTCTACCCTCTGGCTCCACGTGCCACCCTACTCTCTCAGTGTAAAAGGACAGACAACACGCTGGATCCGCGTGTTAAACGCGGGGTATCCGGCAGTGTAAAAATGCCTTGTGATGCCATCATAGAGGGCGGAGTTTCCATGAATACTCACATTCTTGCAGTGTGCTGCCACAAGCTTCAGCGGTTATTTTAAAGCTAAAGTTTGTGACTGTGCATCAAGGATCGAATATGTTTTCCGTCCTACTGGATCTGCTCGCACTTCTTACTGTTTTATTTACATTTTCGAAGCTGTTGACATAAAAATGTGTTCTTAGCACGACGTTTGAACAGCAGTGATGACGTCACAGCTCAGCTTGCAGTGTAACATGTGTTCTTCTGATTAAACATAAAATAAACACTCGGAACATTAATATGACTCAGAATGGGCCGTAGACTCCTTTGTATAATCATCTCTTTAAATTGTGTGTTTTTAATGTACTTCAGCCTTGTTATAAAGAAGGTTCAAAGGAGGAGAAAAAAACTGAAACAAGCTCATCTTGATAACTTGACCTCAAATTTGAGATTAGAATAATTATTTTTCTATATGAAACCAAGTCCTCCATTTATCATCTAACCTGGATCCTCCTTCACCTGGACTCCGGTACGCCTGGACTCATGTACGCCTGGACTCCGGTACGCCTGGACTCAGGTACGCCTGGACTCAGGTACGCCTGGACTCAGGTCAACTGGACTCCGGTACGCCTGGACTCAGGTACGCCTGGACTCAGGTACGCCTGGACTCAGGTCAACTGGACTCCGGTACGCCTGGACTCATGTACGCCTGGACTCATGTACGCCTGGACTCATGTACGCCTGGACTCAGGTACGCCTAGACTCAGGTCAACTGGACTCCGGTACGCCTGGACTCAGGTACGCCTGGACTCAGGTACGCCTGGACTCAGGTCAACTGGACTCCGGTACGCCTGGACTCATGTACGCCTGGACTCATGTACGCCTGGACTCATGTACGCCTGGAGTCTGGTAGGCCTGGACTCATGTATGCCTGGACTCATATATGCCTGGACTCAGGTCAACTGGACTCCGGTACGCCTGGACTCATGTATGCCTGGACTCAGGTCAACTGGACTCCGGTACGCCTGGACTCCGGTACGCCTGGACTCAGGTACGCCTGGACTCCGGTACGCCTGGACTCAGGTACGCCTAGACTCAGGTACGCCTGGACTCAGGTCAACTGGACTCCGGTACGCCTGGACTCAGGTACGCCTGGACTCAGGTACGCCTGGACTCAGGTCAACTGGACTCCGGTACGCCTGGACTCCGGTACCTGGACAGGTCGCCAGTCCATCATAGGGCCACATACAGAACTACCACACACTCAGTTTAAAAGCACAAATGAACGTGCCGTGCATGATTTTGGACTGTGGGAGGAACCTGGAGAAAGCCCACAGATCCACAGGGAGAACATGGAAACTCCACAGAGAGTTGGGAGTGGAACCAGCAACCTTCTAACTGTGAGGCAGCAGAGCTGACCACCAACCAGGTTTTTGTTGTTTGGGGTAAGTGCATTTAATTCAACATTCATGCGTGCTGCCGCAGTATCTTTAAACATCTTTATACAAAAACCAAATGTGACTCATTTGTGAGCTTAGAAATAAAGTGTAAAGAAGCAGCTGTACCTCCGTTAACAGTGAGACGGGAGTTTGTGTTACTGTTTCATAAAGCGATAAGATCAGGAGGGGTTTTCTTCTACTCTTGTTCAGCAACATCTAATTACACACACACACACACACACACACACACACACACACACACACACACACACACACACACACACACACACACCCCCGGAGCCTGTGTTTCCTGCAGGCCCCCACTGGCTCAGTTAAGTGAGTCCTGAGTGAGACTGATGGGGGTCAGGACCCCCGTGTACACTGGCACTGACACACACATGGATGGAGATGCTCCCCATCATACACACACACACACACACACACACACACACACACACACACACACACACACACACACACTCACAGCAGTGTCTCCACCCTGAGGCGGTACACCATCAAACCCCCACCCATCGGCACCCCCACGCTGAACTGCAGCTGTGCCAACTTTACACGCCGTCACGCTGCGTGTCTGCCCACATGCGCGTTCGTGTGTGTGTACATATGGTGTGTGTTTGTGTTTTTTGAAAGCATATGTATGCAAATGTGTGTAAATTTGTGAGCTTGTCAGGCAGCAGGAACAGAGAGCCTGCAGCGCTGCCTCCCTCTTGTTTCAAACTGCTCTTTTCCTCTCTCTTATCATCTCTTCTTCATCTTTGTCAAGTCGAGTTTGGTCCACCAAGGCAACAAAGACGATGAAAAATGACTGGACACAGAAGGAGAGCGATAGAGACATGTCACTGTTGTTTCTAATTCAACACCGTCTTATACTTGTACAAATTCATCATAATAGAAACAGACCGTTTTACATCAACAAGCGTGTCCAAAGACATTTATTTACTTATTACAAAATTCCTTTCAGTTTCAGAGACCTGTTTGGACTGTACCTGCACCATGACGGGATCTATGCTGTAGTCTGGAGCAGAAGTTTGAACGTGGACCCTCTGTCTCCAACATGTCCTGGATCTTCCTTGGGTCCTGCTTCCAGCAAGAAATCCTCAAAACATCTCACCTTCAACGGTCTGGTGAGGTACCCAAACCCTCTCAAGTTGATCTTTCAGATGTTGAGGAGCAGCGACTCCTCTGAGCCCTACTGGATGACTGAGCTCCTTAACACGTCCCAAAGGATGAGTCCAGCCACCCTTCAGAAGAAAACTCATTTCAGCTTCGAAATTGTGGTCGAGTTCTTTCGGTCACTATTCACAGCAGCATCGCTTCTTCATTTATTCTTGAAGTTGTTGTTTTCATTTTTCACCTACATGGTGTTTATGTTGAAGCTGTTAAAGAATGAAATGTTTGAAGGATGAAGCTGTTGGAAAAGGAAATTGCTGAGGAATGATTGTGTGTCTGTCAAAACCCATCAGGTCCTACGCTGCAATGGAGACAGTGGAGACAGTGGAGACACATCACCTGCAGCTCTGACAGTGGACGGCAGCATCTGTCATTTTATTGTTTTTACATTGTAAGTGTGAATGACTGGAAGAAAGACAGACAAGGAAATCATTTATTCAAAATAAAACCAGGTCAATTTAAATTCAAGTTTAATAAACAAAATTTAAAAAGCCTCGCAGTTTAAAGGTCGAGCCACTAACCTGTTAATTAGTGGTCTAGATGGAAGAGACCTGAAATGATCCAAGGAGGATCCAGCTGCTGCCAGAGTTACAGACAGATGATCTACAGAAGCAGTCCAGCTGGTGTCCTCTGGACCTTTCCAGACCAACCCAGAACCTTCTAGACCAACTAAAATCTTTCAGCTTCCAGACCTACTCATAACCCTACCAGACCAGCCCAGAGCCTTCTAAATCTACCGAGGACCTTTCCAGACAAAACCAGAACCTTCTAGACCAGCACTGAACCCTTCCAGACCAACCAAAACCCCTGTAGACCAGCCCAGAGCCTTCTAAATCTACCGAGGACCTTTCCAGACAAAACCAGAGCCTTCTAGACATACCCCAGACCTTTTCAGACCAACCACAACCTGCCAAACCTTCCCAAAACCTTCTAGACCGGCACAGAACTGGTCTCAGCAGTCTCAGTTAACAACACAAAAAACACAAGATATAAGAATAAAAATAAAAACAAAAAGATATAAGAATAAACTAAATTAAAATCTATATAAATAAAGGAACTTAGTAAAAGTAATTAAATATATGTACAGAAGTTGAAAAATATGCAGAATGTACAATTAATATGAAAATGTGCATAATGTGAGTTTTATGGCAAAGAGTCAGTTATTTTGGTCATGTCGTTCATCTGTACAGAGCTAGTGTAGTCGGAGACTGTTTTTCAGCCTGGTGGTTCGTACATGGATGCTCCTATGGCGTTTACCAGACAGCAGCGGCAAAGAAACGTCCACGAGCAGTGAAGCAGGGTGGGAGGCGTCTCTGAGAATCCTCTCCATCTTCCCGAGGCACTGAGTCTCAAAGATGCTCTGCAGAGAGGGGAGTGCACAGCTCAGCTGTCTCCACCACCCTCCGGAGAGACCTCCTGTCAGCAGCAGAGGCCGCTGGACCAGGAGGTGGTGGAGCCAGTCAGATGACTCTCAACGGTGCATCTGTAGGAGGGGCAGAGTGTGGTGGTGGAAAGTCCGAACCTCCAGAGTTTCGTCAGGAAGAAAAGTCTCTAAGTGGTGTGTGCGGTTTACGAGAGGTCCTCACCAATGTGCACACGGAGGAGTTTGAAGGAAGCCACCCTCTCCACCTCCCACCAGAAAGTAGTATTAACAACCAGCTGAATCTCCTGAAGCTGGAGAAAAGACCTGCTGCTGCAGCTTTATGGACTCAACTTCAACAGATCCAGACAGCTGCAAACAGGCGTCTGAACGGTGAAGAAATAAAAGCATGAATAAACATTCAGAGATGGAAAAAGCCTGAGCGAGGCAGCTGCTGAAGAACCGAAACACTTTTATGGTCTGACCACAACTTCAGCCAAACGTTAACATGAAGCAGCTTCGTCTTTGGTATTGCAGATTACAGCTGTAGAACAAAGAAGCCTCAGTTAGAAAAGCTGGTCAGATACCTTCACAGAGACAACTTCTGACCAGATAGTGGTGAGCCAGACCTCCTTGTGGCCTCCTTGTGTTGATGTACCACTAACAAATTTGAATTTACTTGGGAGGGACATCACCCACAGATTCCTGAAGGGTTTGTTTGAACCCCCAGACTGTACCAGACTGCAAACATGTTTATTTCTGCTCTAAAATGAGACATTTTAACACGGTTGTCATGATCCTAGTGGTCCACCTCTACGG
This sequence comes from Xenentodon cancila, assembly GCA_014839995.1. Lineage (NCBI taxonomy): Eukaryota > Metazoa > Chordata > Actinopteri > Beloniformes > Belonidae > Xenentodon > Xenentodon cancila. Next base: position 25,028,338 of record CM026214.1, read on the forward strand.
ACCACATCCTAGTGGTCGGTGGAGGAAGTGCAGGGTATGATCCAGACCCTAGTGGACGGTCTTTACTTTCAGGTTTGACTCTGACAGTCTGGTAAATGGATCCTTTTGTGTTATTTGAAGCTCGTTGCAGCATTTCACTGCGTGTTTCACATTTTTTCAACATTTTCGGTTTTTCAGTCTTGATCTAACAAATTGCAGCAGATACAACTAACATGTCCTCTTCTCCAGTATTTTTCATCACTTATGTCCAGCTCCTTCCGGTTCTATAAATATCCACCCATGGTTATGTTCGTCTCCCCCCATCCCTCTCTTTGTTTGCTGTCTGTCGCTTCAGGAGGTGGTGGGTGTGTTAGGCAGCTAATGGCTGGAGGCCTCTTGTTCCTCCCAGTCTCTAATGTGTTACACACTCACAAAGACACACATAGACACACACAGAGGAACACGTACACACCTAGAGCCCGCTGTGACATCATGATGGAGTGTCAGGTGCTGCTGGATAATTTCTGCCTCTGTGTGTGTGCAGCAGAGGTAAAGTGGATGGGTATGAATACTAAACAGCCAGCTAATGATATCTAGTATCTAGTGTGTGTGTGTGTGTGTGTGTGTGTGTGTGTGTGTGTGTGTGTGCACGCGTGCAGCATGAGCTAATGACATCTATTTTCTTAGTAACAGGCCCACTGTGTCTCTTAGCAGAGGGAACTTTAGTTTCCGTCCGTCCGTCTGTCTGCACACGCTGAAGCAACATCACAGACAAACAGTGTGAGTTTAAGCTGCTTTTCTCGACAGATGTGTGTTTGTATTGTGTTTGTTTGTTGTTGTAAAATGCTGCGGGAAGTTTCATCACACCTTCCTTGTGCTTCCCAAACACGCTTTGTGAAGACGAGGCGACGCTGGGAAAAGCTCAGCTCAGCTAGTTCATGTGCAGCTGCCAATGTTCAACCACGGATCCCAGCTGGACCAATCAAAGAACTGAACCATGGGACGTAGGCGGAGCTACAGCCAGGCTAGTGTCAACAAAGACATCAAAACGTGTGCAGTGAAGCAGGAGCACTGGTGGACACTCCTGGTTGGTGGAGAGAGTAAACATTTGATTGACGGCCGGCATAGCCAATGGTCGACTGTCATCACTGTCGTCACCACGTCTTGACTTGACTTCTAATCTGTGAATTAAAGCCTGACAGAACTCAATCATTCATGTGCATGTTAAACATGTGTTTTCCTGTGGTGTTCACTGTACTAAGAGACCACTGAGACCAGTTCTAGGGTGGGTCAGACAGGAAGGTTCTGGATTCATCTGGAGGGTTCTGGGATGAAGCTTTGCATCCAGCCGGATCCTCTGGCTGAGCGACGCTCGCCTCAGATCACTTCAGGGCCTTCCAAGGTTACTACCGGGACTACCAGCCAACGACATCAGAAACGAGGACAAGTGGAGCTCCGCCAACACCCGTGGCTGCTTGGCCCACTCCTCGCAGGTCTAGGCCAGTCACATCAGTCTGTGGTCCAACGAGCATGCTGCCCTGGACCCATGAGCAGCGAATGACCTCGTGTCAATATCAACATCTGAAACCAGGACGTTTGGCAGATTCAGTCAGAACGAATGTGACATTACTTAGGTAGTCCACCTACGTCACCCCCTCACACCTACATCACCCCCTCACACCTACGTCATCGCCTCACACCTACGTCACCCCCTCACACCTACATCACCCCCCTCACACCTACGTCACCCCCTCACACCTACATCACCCCCTCACACCTACGTCACCCCCTCACACCTACATCACCCCCCTCACACCTACGTCATCGCCTCACACCTACGTCACCCCCTCACACCTACATCACCCCCTCACACCTACGTCATCGCCTCACACCTACATCACCCGCTCACACCTACGTCACCCCCTCACACCTACGTCACCCCCCTCACACCTACGTCATCGCCTCACACCTACGTCACCCCCCTCACACCTACATCACCCCCCTCACACCTACGTCATCGCCTCACACCTACGTCATCGCCTCACACCTACATCACCCCCTCACACCTACGTCACCCCCTCACACCTACATCACCCCCTCACACCTACATCACCCCCTCACACCTACCTCACCCCCTCACACCTACGTCACCCCCCTCACACCTACATCACCCCCTCACACATACATCACCCCCTCACACCTACGTCATCGCCTCACACCTACGTCATCGCCTCACACCTACATCACCCCCTCACACCTACGTCATCGCCTCACACCTACGTCACCCCCTCACACCTACATCACCCCCTCACACATACGTCACCCCCTCACACCTACGTCATCGCCTCACACCTACATCACCCCCTCACACCTACGTCACCCCCTCACACCTACATCACCCCCTCACACCTACGTCACCCCCTCACACCTACATCACCCCCTCACACCTACGTCATCGCCTCACACCTACCTCACCCCCTCACACCTACGTCACCCCCTCACACGTACGTCATCGCCTCACACCTACGTCACCCCCTCACACCTACATCATCGCCTCACACCTACGTCACCCCCTCACACCTACATCACCCCCTCACACCTACGTCACCCCCTCACACCTACGTCATCGCCTCACACCTACATCACCCCCTCACACC
>CM026214.1:25035973-25085973 GCA_014839995.1 Xenentodon cancila
GAGCCCGTTATCAGCGCTGCACACGGGCCAAAACACCCACTCATGCTCTAATTAGTTATCAGTCAGGTGAAAGGCACTTTTTTAAATAGCTTTCTTTCATTTTAAGAAGTTAATTAGCCAAAAATAATGAAGTCACAGCGCAGAGCGCTGTGAGCTTCTTCCACATCTGATAGAAAAGAGCTTGCAGTCGCTGGGTGTTTTGAAATGACTTATGACTCAATCTGCAGTTTAAAAAAAAGACTAAGTAGTTTAAGTAGTTTTCAATAAACCGTCAAATTTCAGTGAAGTAGTCATATTTTTTTAGTTCGGTTCAGTTTTATTCCTATATTGTCTAGTTGAATGCAGATTGTCTGTTGGTGCTTTTCAGAGACGCGACACCACCCTCGAGTAAATATTAATTGATTTATTTAGTCTCATGGTGATAAAAGGTGGATTTCCTGGTGTAGCGCTTGACTTTTTCACTCGTTCCTTTGTGGATGGTATGATGATATTTCATGCTTTTTTCAAAGACAGAAAAAGGTAAGCAGCAAGTTATTCTGATAAAAAGGTGAAAGGGGAAAATAATATTTCAAACAGGTGATTGTCAGGAGGATTTGGTTTAAAATAAGTATCCATGAAAGGCTTTGAGGAGCAAAGATGGACAGAAGATCTCCACACGTGTGAGAAATCCATCCATTCCAAAGCAGGATCACCGGGATCCGAGCTGGTTTTGGGCCAAAGGCAGAAGTTTACTCGGACTGGTCGACAGAACTCTCCAGGGTCACACACACACTCCTAATTTAGAAGCATCCGTCAACCTAACACACACATCTTTGGACTCTGGGAGGAAGCCAGAGAAACGAAAAAGAGGGCAAGTCAAAGCTGGACACCTCTGATCTCTGAACCCTGAGGAGACACTGAATCAAGAACCGTCATTCATCACCACCTGGACAACGGTTACCATGGAAACCTTTGTCAACAATACAGAGATGAGAAGTGAGCGTTTGCTCCGCTCCTCTAGAAATATGGCTAAAGTCTAGGTCGGTGCTGGAGCGCCGCTCAGCTGCCTCAGTCGATGCAGAGCTGGACTCCAGCTGTAGAGAAACACGGCTTTAAACAAACTTATGAATCCAGCTAAGCAGGAAGGGCATGGAAGTGCTCCAGTCTCGAAATGCTCCCAGTGAGACCTGACGATGGAGAAAAACTAGAGCAAAGCTGGACTGGGCCACTTCTGGTCCCGGTGGGACCTCGATCTGTTTGAAGGTGAAGTTCAAATATCTGACACACAAGACAGGTAACGAGGTGAAGTTTGGATTATCTGTCTCCCGCAGGTAAAGATAAAAAGATGCGTGTATGTGAGAGGGAGACTGACATCTGATCACAAGGTGTCAGTCGCATGTTAATGCCAGGTATGAACAGATGTGGGCAGGGCTGTGGCAGGCACGCCCACTCACCTGGAATGCTCTGGTACTGCTCCCATCAACAGGTGTCCGCCAGCGTTCCCGCTGGTCTGTGTAGCGCCGTTCAGAGGCAGGTTGTTGGAAAGAAGAATCGCTGCTTCCATTCATTCATTCGTTTCTTTAACTTATATTTTACAAAGCATCAAATTTACCACATGCTGTTCTACAACATTACTTTATATCTGCTTATAAAATACTAATTAAAAGTGGAGTGTGAGGTTCTTTTCGGCTTGATTTTTGTTAAAAGATAATAGTAACAATGACTATGATAATTATGGTAAAAAAAAAAGTGACATGTTTTTGTTCATTTGAGTTTGTATCTGTACAACTCCAAGATCCACTACAACCAAAGTTTTATTTATCAATTTATTTTGTTTCACAAAGCTTGTTGAATATAACAAACTGATGCCCTCGTCTGCCCCAAACAGGTTTTTTTTTTGTCCCTCCAGGGCCACTGTAGTTATATGAAAGAGAGTCAAACAGTATTTTTAGTTAAAACTGCTGGATATATGACTACGGAAAACCGAGAATTTCTGTTTTAAAACAGCTTTAGGGCAGTAAATTAATGTGTTTCTGTGTTTGTGTCCGTAGATCATCTGTCAGGAGCTTGTTCCCTCTTGTTTATTCGAGGAATAAAAATCAGTTCAGTCAAGTCAAAGAAAGAAGATGAAATGTGACACGAAGAAAAGAGAATAAATCATCAAAGTAGATCTAAACAAACAACAGAGTCAGTGGAGAAAGTGGGAGTCTGGCTGACAGAGGAGAAAACCAAGACTGATGGAAAGAGCAGTGAGAAGAGGTGAATAATGAAGATTAAAGTGAAGAAGAGTTGAACAAAGTAGAAAGACAAAAATAAACATGTTCATAGCAGCAGCACACACTCCAACAGAAGTGTGTGAAGGATCACGTTCTCCACGCAGAGTAATAGATGTTAACGTCACACAGCGAGCTCTGTTTAACGTTACAGCACAAGTGTGTGTGATACTCATCCATCACACCTGAACAGGGATACCTGCTGACCAGAAACGCCCTCCGGGGGGCAGGTTCGTCCGTTTTTTTTAAATGTTTACCACTTTCTGCCACTTGAGGCAGAATTGAACAGATAGGCAACATATCTTCAAGCCATTCTGTGTGGGAGCACCACTCCAGACCACATGGTGGCAGCACATCTCAGGAAGGTTCGGGAAGGAAAACTGCACAGCGAAACCATTTCTGGGTTGGTCTGGTGGGTTCTGGTTTGGTCAGAAGGGTTCTGGTTAGGTCTGAAGGGTTCTGGTTAGGTCTGGAGGGTTCTGGTTTGGTCTGGTGGGTTCTGGTTTGGTCTGGAGGGTTCTGGTTTGGTCTGAAGGGTTCTGGTATTGTCTGGTGGGTTGTAGTTTGGTCTGGTGGGTTCTAGTTTGGTCTGGAGGGTTCTGGGTTGGTCTGCAGGGTTCTGGTATTGTCTGGTGGGTTGTAGTTTGGTCTGGTGGGTTCTAGTTTGGTCTGGAGGGTTCTGGTTAGGTCTGGAGGTTTCTGGTTTGGTCTGGTGGGTTCTGGTTTGGTCTGAAGGGTTCTGGTTTGGACTGGTGGGTTCTGGTTTGTCCTGGAGGGTTCTGGTTTGGTCAGAAGGGTTCTGGTTAGGTCTGAAGGGTTCTGGTTAGGTCTGGAGGGTTCTGGTTTGGTCTGGTGGGTTCTGGTTTGGTCTGGAGGGTTCTGGTTTGGTCTGAAGGGTTCTGGTTTGGACTGGAGGGTTCTGGTTTGGTCTGAAGGGTTCTGGTTTGGACTGGTGGGTTCTGGTTTGGTCTGAAGGGTTCTGGTTTGGACTGGTGGGTTCTGGTTTGTCCTGGAGGGTTCTGGTTTGGTCTGAAGGGTTCTGGTTTGGACTGGAGGGTTCTGGTTTGGTCTGAAGGGTTCTGGTTTGGACTGGTGGGTTCTGGTTTGTCCTGGAGGGTTCTGGTTTGGTCAGAAGGGTTCTGGTTTGGACTGGTGGGTTCTGGTTTGTTCTGGAGGGTTCTGGTTTGGTCAGAAGGGTTCTGGTTTGGACTGGTGGGTTCTGGTTTGTTCTGGAGGGTTCTGGTTTGGTATTCTACTTCCTCAAAAGCTCAAATTGTCATAGAAACAAATGCTACCAACTACTAAACAGCTTTATTATCCAGTATTTTGTGAGCAAACGTGAAAGGCTGACAGCAGACCAGCATTCATCAACCTCAAGAATTAAAACCCACCTTAGACCTTACCACAACCACCTCATGGCTTTAACGGCCGCACATCTGCACATTGACCACAGATTCACGACGCCGTGACTGTCATGTGATCTTGTAAATAAGTAAAACTGTTTTATTTTTCTCACATATTTGAAAACCTAAAGACCAGTGGAGGTTTTCAGGGGAAGACTGAAGGCCGTTTCTCTTTGTTGTGACGGGACTCATCAATCACTGGGCTCAAAGGGGTTAATTATTTGCCAATACAACTTCAATACACATTCTTTAGAAACACACATACGCACTTAAAACACTCTGTTCTCCTTTACAGCATGAACCTCGTCAGGTAAAATTACATTAAACAATAAATACATGTATAGTTCAGGTATTTACTATATAACAATATCTTGACTTCTGAGCTTTAGAGGTTGTCAGTCTCTGTAAGACCTAAGTGAATTAAGACTTTTTTGAAGATATGTTTTGTCATGCTGTGTGTGTTTTGGCAGTCATGGTGGTGGGATTGCACTAACAGACGACCCCGACTGGCTGTGGGTTGATCTGGAAGAAGTCAAGGATGAAGCAACAGCTACCTCCATCCACAGACAAAAGCTTTTGTGACCTGAATGGCTTTTAGTCCTGAACAGCTCCTCCAGCTGAGCCACCCTCCAGGTGGCCCGCAGGAGCTCGAGCAGACCTCCACCAGTCCTCATTCTGCTCAGCAGTGCCTGTTTCAAACATCATTTTAGAAGGGAAAACTGAAATATGAAGGACAAACAAATTTCCTGAGAGAGTGTAAGGTAATGCTAGTTATAATAATGGAAGTGGGACTCTTTTTTTAATTTTAATTCTTCATGAAACAACATTTGCATGACTTTGACTAGACCTTTTGATAATATTAAAGTTCTCTTATTCTGCAGAATTGATCTCTATTCATCTTAATCAGCACCACAGTAGAGCCGTTCTACTTTAATTCTTCAACTCTAAGACCTTCTGGAGCTGTTAGATCTGCATCCTAAGTCTTCTATTTCCTGTGTGCTCCGGTGAGCATCTGGTTACCCCTGCTCCCTGCTCCCTCTGACGTTATTGATTACTATTTCATACCAAGAAGACACTTACTGCCAGTCACGTTGCTATGGTGATAGAAACAACTGGAAGATGGAGGGTTGTTTTTTTTACATTAAACTGAGTCTAATGGGGGCGGAGCTGAGCCCACGTGTGCATAGATGCATGTGTGATGTTGATCTGTAATTTTAGTTCAGGGCATCAATCTGGAGATGTGATAAATGCAGAAAGGTGTTCTGAAAAGTCTAGAAGTGCCTAGAAGCTCCTGGTAAAACTGCTCTTTCAAAGTTTTTATTCATGGCTTAATCAGTTGCACCTCCTAAAATGACACTTTAACAGCCTAAAAACTGGATATATGACAGTTTAACCCTCCTGGTGCCTTTGTGGTCTGCTTTGTCATCAGGGTCAACGATGATCCGACCCTCCACACTGCATCCCAGAGACTAGACCAGGCTCACCTCAGGGCCCCTGAACTCCTGCTGAGATGAGCAGCCCTATGGATGAACGCAGGTCCATCTTATCCATCTTTGAAATAGGGAGTACTAGCTGTTGCACAACTTTAATTCAACTGTAATGTCCCCCAATCAAATATCCAGTTAATATCAAAATGATACACGTCTACTGTGACAGCAAAGCAGTAACTTCCCGCTGAATGAAGCAGGAGCTTCTGATGAGTGTGTGAAGAGGATGATGGTGCAGTCTGCAGAAGAATTCCTGCCTCGTATCGCCTGAGACGTCAGTGGCTCGAACCAAAGCGCTGGAAATGTGTTGGAACAGAGTTCAACTGAGGTGGTGCTGAAAGAGTTAAAACATAAAGGCAGTCTTCACTTTAATCTTCATAACCACGTTAAAGAGGACTAATGACACCCTCCGTCTCCTCCTCCCACCACCCGTCTCCTTCCATGTTTCCACACCTCCATCCTTAACCCGCTGACCCTCCCTTTGTTCCTGCTTCCTCCTTCAAGTCATCCATTCCTCTCTCTCTGTCTCTCATCACGCCATCCTTCCCTCCTCACATAACTCCCTCCTTCTTCCATCTTTCTACCTGCTCTTATTTGTCTGTTCTTTCCTCTGGCACAATCAAGCGTTACCGTGGTGACAAATGGACCCTTTCATGGTGCAGTGTGATGTTTACAATATTTGTCAAGGTACAAGTGTCCAAATAAAAGCTCAAAGACAGCCAGCGAGAAACGTTTCCTGTTGAGGCCACTTGATGGAGTTTTGGAGACTGGTCCGATAAAAGACTGGAGCTGCTCTGCAGTCCTGCATCTGCTTTTTCACCGTTGGTTTTCATGATGCCACATTACAGCTTTCAGACCTGCTGACAGATGTCATCTCTCCAGCTTATCATCTGTGTTCATGGGATTTGTAAATTCTTTTTATTCTGTTTTATTTTACATTTTCATGCTGTACAGTTTACACCAGGTTTGTTGGAGTTGTACTTTTAATCGCTAGGAGGAACCAACCTCAGGTGGCTCAGCCAAGTATGAAAGTGAAACATGTCGGTGTGAACGATTCACCTCCCGGCGAACTCCTTACAAATGTTTTTGTGGATGTTAAAAGTTCAGATAGGGGAATGCAGACATGTCTCCGGTAATGAAACTGTAAACATTCAGCATTTATTTGTTTGTTTATTTATTTATTATAGCAGCCATGCCCCAGGATTAAATCAGTTTTATTTACAGTTTTAGTTCAGTGACATTTGTGACAAACATTTCCTGCAAACAATCAAATTAGGAACTAAGTTCAGTACAAATCTGATTGGATATGCAGCAGTTCAGTCCAGTTTGATCACTTTTACTTCAACGTTTTTATTTTTATAATCATATTCATTGATTGGAGTGGAGATGTGTCCTCCGTGGTGTTCCTCAGGGACCTCCGAACTTCTGTACGACAGACTAATGAACACAGAACGTCCCAGTTCCAGTGACGTCCTCAAGTCTCTGGCTGCTCTTTTCCGGTTCTTCTTGACCTCATTGTGGATTCTGTGCTGTCTTTGTAGTCATCTTGGGTCGATGTCCACTTCTAGGAAGAGGAGCCACAGAACTAAAGTGTCTCCATTTCTAGATGGTTTGTCTAAACTGGACTGATGGGTGACAAACACTAAGATGACCTCGTTCCTCTTCTGCAGATCAGCTACTCTTGATCTTATGTCTTCAGAGATCTCCTTTCAGTGAAGCATGCAAATCCAGCAAATGCTTCTTATGAACTCCAAATGATGGAGGCTTATTTCTTCAATCAAAGAAGCTCTGCATCACAGCTCCGAACTCGCCTCCTTAACTGAACTCCAGACATGCAAACTAATGACTCTGATTAACTGTAGTTGAAGTAGTTAGTCTGTGGGTTCACTTACTTTTTCTTCCAGCTCTGTGATTGTTTTAGGTGAGGAATGGGATATTGTAATGAAAAGATGGAAACAAAACTCCGGGACACTGTGTGCTACTGACTGATATGTAGTGATGTAAATGATGCGGAACTTCCTTTTAGCAGATACAAGAGGTGGTTAAAATCCCACCTAATGGAGAAATATGAGCTGGAAGGAAGGGGAGGGGTGGAGAAAGATGGGTGTAGACAGAGAGAGGAAAAAGAAGATGAAGAGCAAAGTACACGAGGAAACATGCATCAAATCACACGAGTGGAGAGGGGAAGGAGGCTGGGAGGAGGAGGTGAGGCAGCGGTGGAGGGCACGATTATCTTTAATGTTGTACTAAGACCAGGAAGAGGAGAAGTTTAAACTGAAAGAAAAAATCAAACTACGCTGAGGAGTTCCTGGGATTTCCGATACTGATCAACCTAAATGAATCCACAAAAGTCTGTGTGAAGCAGCATGAAACAGGGACATGCTGCACAGTCTGACTGACAGCCCGGCATTTCCATGGTAACCAGTCCGGAGTCCCAGTGAAGCAGCTCGGACTGGAGCGAACAGTTTCCACGGTGACCTGAAATCAAACCTTTCATCTCACTCACAAACAATAGAGGAACTTTAGCTGCTGCGTAGGATCCTCAACATCCACACAAAGATCCGGGTAACGTTTGTGATCCTGGAGAAACACAAAACTGAGCAACCTTCTTATCTGGAGGCTTAAAGCAAACAGACTGTAGGCTACGGACCTTAGAGAGTTATGTTGAGAGCGAGAGGACAGATTTTCTTTCTGTTTCAATGAAAAACACATCTAGAATCACTCAAGAAAAAGTTTCTCCTTTTAGTTTTTAGCCTCCAAAATGTTGCCAATAATTTGTTTTCAGGAACTAAATGCCCACCTGAGGAAGGTCACAGCAGGAGCTGGTTGGTCTGTTGTGGCAGACAAATCCCAATCTCCAGAGGAGATTTGGCAGGGACGAAGGTGAAGCTGAAGGTCTGGTTGCAACCGGAGACTGGACTACAGCTGATTCACCTGTGTACGGCTGCTCGAACATTTCTGAGACCGCTGCACCACTCCCAGAATCAAAACATTAAAGACAAAAATAGATTTATACAACCAAATAAATTCTAAAAATTATATGAAAAAATAGGAAAATAAATGAAGTCACCCAGTGTTTTCATAGCGACACAATAAACAACAAAATTGAGGGTGTTTTTAATTTTAATTTATAATGAACTTTTATTATATAATATATATTATATAAGAAATTACATAATATATAATTTTCTGTATTTTATTTCATATATCACTAAGGAGTAATCAGATTTAAGTCATTTAAAACTAGCTGTAAAAACTGTAGGAACATCTGTGAGTTAAAACAGAAAAAAGCTCCTTTTGGAACAGATTTCTGGGAGGTTCTGCACTGCATCTAAGCAGGAAAGACCGAGCCCGTCTTCAGTTTAGCGGTCCATTTGTCAAGTTCTGTTGGTTTATTTTGAAGGTTCATTTCACATCTTTTTTGCAAATTCCCTTCCAAACTCGCTACCAAGTGGCACCATTCCTAATCGAGCTGCTCATTTTGATGATTTTTTTTTATTTTTTATATCGTTGTTTTTTTCTCAAACTTATGGGCCATTAAAGGTGTCAGAAATTTTTCAAAGGACAAAATATGAATAGTAATGAAAGAGGCCTCAATAATTTTTGCATTAACGTTCCTTAATAATGTAAATTTTTAGAGACAGCAGCATGTAGTGTGAATGCTGTTTCCGTGGCAACCGCATCCACACACCATTCTTTATTCAAACTAAAAGACTCTCTGGGTGGGTTAGTTTAACTACAGCTGATCTGAGCTAAATCAGAGCTTCATTTAAAGGTAAAATGTTTAAACAGATGACTCCTGAAGAGCAGATATTTGTTCGGTTATGAAAGTTCAGGAACTCACCAAAGTTTGAACTTCATCTGAACCAGCGTTCGTGGAAATTCAGACGATAGTCGTGGTGTTTCAGCAGATGGCAAAAATAAGAAGCATTTATCTTCTTCAAGTAGAAATAACACGTTTTCACAAACAACAACTTGACTCCTCGCTGTAATATAAAATAATCCCAAAATGTAAAATATTTTATAAATGCTGATGGAAACAGATCACGTGTAGATGCAGCTTCAGCAGCAGTAACATAACAACACCTAATGAAATCATCTGATCATCTGTCGTAGTATTAGACAGATACTTTTTTACCTGTGTTCTTCAGGAGTCACCACAGCGAATCATCTGCCTGCATCATCTTCTCTCACTCCAGCTAACTTCATGTCCTCCTTCACAACATCCACGAATCTCCTCTTTGGTCTTCCTCTAGACCTCCTGGCAGTTCCAACCTCGTCATCCTTCTGTACATGTCCAAACCATCTCAGTCTGGGCTCTCCGACCTTCTCTTTAAAACATCTAACCCTTTGATGTATTAATTCCTGATCCTATTCATGCCCTTCACACCCAAAGGAAACCTCAACATTTTGACCTCTGCTACTTCCAACTCTGCCACCTGTCTTTTCTTCACTACCATGATTTGTAAACCTTGTAGACCTTTCTTTTTTCCACCTGTTCCAACCTGCTTCTTCAGCTCTTTTCCATACTCTCTGTTGCTCTGGACTGTTGACCCAAAGTCTGGATGTGGGAGGTGGAAAACTAAAAAACAGGTTTATTATGACATCTATAAAGACAGACTGAGCAGATACAATATTTAGCTCAGAAAACTCAGAATCCAACAATTGCAAGTCAAAGTTCAGAATTTCTGCCTTTGTAATTTTTTTAACTAAGAAAAGAAAACTCTGAATATCTGATTCTTTAAAATAAAAATTGCTGGAAATACTCTGCTCCCTCCACACACCTGACATCCAGGACACAAACGCTCAGCTGTCAGGGAGATACAAAACAAAACTACATATCTGAGTCTTATTTTCACTTCTTCACAGTGAACTACATCGATGTTTTTATTCAGGAGGCTATAAATGAAGATAGTTCACTTTATTTCTCCACTAATTTTGGATATTGAGGCTTGTATCTTGGGGGCCCTCTAGTGGCTGAAGACACTCTATGCATCAGTTCAGGCTGGACTGCAGGTCTCGGATTGTACCGTCAATCTAATTCCCTCCGAGCCACATCAACATTTGAAAACTTTTTAACTAAGAAAAAAAACAAGTCTAAACATAAACATAAACTGTATTCTTCAGGTTTTGTTGCCGTTAAAAGCAAAGAAAACCCACCAGCTCGTCTCTATCAAGAGAAAAGGCATGTTTATTATTTAAATCTCACTTTAAATCCCCTTCATCCGCATGAACCTTAGTTTTCTTGGACATTTGTGTTCTAAAGTCACATCACATGAACATTAAACTTCATCTCAGATATTCATGTCCAGCAGGTAGAGCATCTTTACCTGTATAGTGGGGCTTGTTTTGGCACGGATTTGGTCCCCGGGCCTCGATTTTGATGCTTGTATATTTTCAAGACTTTAAGACATCATCTAAAGGTTTTGCATGCTGTGTTGATGCATTTACCCACATTCTCCACGAGATGGCACTGTTATGCGCGCAGTGCTCGCTGTCATTTTATACAGACGAAATGATTTTTCCTGGTACATGTAGGCACACGCTTGTTGCTAGGATACGGCTGCGTCCTCGTATTGTGAGAGACAAGTCACCACAAACACACACCAAGTGGACGTTGAAGCTGTAAATCTGGTAAATAAAAACAAAAACGTTTGCTCCTAAACAAATCTTCCTTCATGATTTTTATTTTAAATTACTATATTCAATGAAAATATTCATGATATCCCAGATGAGCTCAGTTACTGAGATCAATTAATAAACTGCAGTTGACGGATGAGCGTAGTGGAGACTTGAAACACAATTCAATTCAATTCAATTTTATTTATATAGCGTCTATTACAACACAAGTTGTCTCCAGGATCTTTCCAGAGACCAGAACATGACCCCCGAGCAATTATTACATAAACAACGACAGGTAAAAGTGTGGAAGAAAAACCTTAAACCAAACAGTGGCAGGAAAAACTCCCCTTTAAGAGGGAAGAAACTCCTGAGGCTCTGGTCGGCAGGACATGCACAGAAGAGGAAAACAAGGGCCAGACAAGCACAAAAAACTACAAATAGATTCTCCTTAAAATAATTGGTTTTGAGTACTGATTGATCATCACTATTAATATGAATTTAACAGCTTAATAAGACACTACTAGCTGAATATATATTATTGTCAGAACCATAAAAACAGATTTTTACCTTAAGTGTCCTTCACTTATGTTATCATCTGTACAACAATAAAGATGATGATAATAATAACAACACATGCAGATGGAAGGACAACTCAGAGTAAGATATCTGTTGTCAAATTCTTTCTGTTCTGTCACTAAATTTAGAGAATATCAAAGTGAACAAACACGTATATGATCCACTGCTGCTGGTGATGCTTCTGCTCCTCAATCTGAGATCGATTCACTGACTCACCGGATCTGAACGTCCCTCCTGAAGTCAGCGATGCTCCACTTCAAGGTTTTAGTTTGGGACTGCAGTGACGCTCTGTTGGGATATAAGACCCCTTTTTAACCCGTAGATGCATCAGTGGGTCAGAAATTACCCGGTGAGGATGTTGTCTTGTAATATCATCACATGAAAAGTTATTATCTTTTATTATTCCAGCTGTTCCTCAAAACATGTTATTGATATCATGGCTTTTACATTTTTAACTTACCTTGTACACATTTTACAAAACTCTCGTTTTTCTATTACGACCCCGAGCTTCCATAAGTGGTCAGAAATGACCCTCATTCATTTCCTGTGGGGTTTCCTGGGAACCTTTGATTCTTGTCAGCTGGGATGTCATGAACATATATTTTGTGGACCACACAGACTGTATCATACGTGTCACCCTGAACATTATTTTACACAGCAGGATCTGATGCATGGAAGTATGATCATCACTTTGTACCTCAGAAGTGTTTTATTCTTACTACTCTGTGGAAGAGCACGTTGATCATCTGTCATCAACTTTGTCTATTTTATAGTTTAGTAACAGATAAGATTAGAATAGATGAAGACAGGAAGATAGAAGTACTTTACTGTTTATATGTAGTGTGTGTGTGTGTGTGTGTGTGTGTGTGTGTGTGTGTGTGTGTGTGTTTATTTACAGACACAGTAGGTACATATTGATCATATTTTTGCTTGTCACTCATAACGTTCTCTTCCTTTTAGGGTTCCCCATCCAGAGTTACGGCTGCTAGGTACACAGCTGGTTCTAGATATTATGGCAGAAGAAGCAGTCACAGGGACTGCACGGGGACTGCTGGACTGCTGGACTGCTGGACTGCTGGACTGCTGGACTGCTGGACTGCTGGGCTGCTGGGCTGCTGGACTGCTGGACTGCTGGACTGCTGGGCTGCTGGACTGCTGGACTAAGACTCGGAAATATCAGACAATGAGGACCCCGACTGTTGTCCAGCTGTACACCTGGACATCCAACTCAGCAGAACCACAGAGATTATTATTTTGAGGTCTATGAAGAAGAAAAAAAAGTCAAAATCACATCCAACAAAATGAGACGCCAGGGCTGTTTCTGGAGCGACTCACTTCCCACCCAGGGAAGAACACCAGGCCACAATTCTGAGACATCGCTGAGGTGATGATCATAAAGATCATAAAGTCAACATTTGGTGAGGAAATGTAATGTACCTGTGCACAATGACCTCAGAAACAGTCTGTCACAACTGCAAACACGTGAGGAGCCGCGAAGGTAAGAAAAGAGAGGAACTGTCTTGACATTCACACACAAATTCTTCTTCACATCGTGGATGTTGGAGTTGTTCTATTGATGTTGCATAATGGTTCCTTTCTAATTGAACAAGTGAAAAAAAATATATTTCAAACAAGAAATCCATCTTGTGTGGAACAAAACATGATACAAACTATAATACAAATGATTATTCTTAACCAAAATGTCGTCTTTTCTGTTTACCATGCGAACATTCAGTCTTACGACTCACTGCTGTCTACATCCCCCCAGCTCCTCCACCAACACCAGGAGAGAGGCGCTGACCGAGCTGTACCAGCGCATCAGCGAGCAGCAGACAGCCCACCCTGAGGCCCTCCTCATCCTGGTAGGGGACTTCAATCACACAGACCCAAAGACCATCTTCCCAAATCTTCACCGTCTTACTGTTTTTGTGACTGTACTGTTTGTTACCCCAAACGGTCCCAAAACGGTCATCTCCCTCCTGCTCCTATGACTACCGTCCAGTTGCACTGACTCCCATCATCATGAAGTGCTTTGAACGGCTAGTCATGCATCATATCAAGGCTGCCCCCTACCCCCCAACGCTTGAGAGCAGCTGAGAAGATGGTTGGTGTCTCTCTCCCCTCACTTCAGGACACCTTCTTTTCACCAGGTCACTTTAACCAGTCCGATCAGCTGAACACCTGCAGGACAATCACACACCTTTAAAAACTCTTGTACATTTCACCATCATTATTACAACACAGTTCATCATTATCAATAATGTCTATCTTCATACTGCCATTTCATTGTTTTTATTGTAATTTTATTGCTACTTGGTTCTTAAACCCAGCGTCATGTTGTAACTAGTTTCTTTTAGATTTTAGATTTGCACTTTGTTTACAGTCATTTATTTATTGTGTAGCACCGAGGGTTTGAGAGTGATGTCATTTTGATTGTCTGTATGAACCTCACATGTGGCAGAATTGACAATAAACGTGACTTTGACTAAAAAAAAAGGCATAAAAACACATTCTATCTCTATTCTTGCTCTCACGCATGTCATGTTTGACCCACTTATGGAGGAGTGTAGGGTCCAGTCACACGTGCATCTAAGGGCTAAATTCTTTTGCTTGTGTGTAAAAAACATAATAAAAGTCATCCGATCATGGAGGGTCTTCATTTTAGGCAAATACAAACACCAACGTGTAACTTCATTCATTATAAAATGATTTATTGAACAAAAATGAACTCAAAAAGAAACTACAGTGGGAAGTACTCAGTACCCCCTTTAGTGCTTTCATAGGACATAAGAGAGTAAAAACATGTTTAGAAGTTGAGAAAACAGCTTTTTCTTTACTGACCACTAGGGGCTTCAATAATAACAGAATCATCACCTTTATTTTAAACAAGTGTTTGTTTTAAGATAACAGGAGCAGATCGCTGGGACTGGCTGTGAGTTTTGTCTGGAAGGTCCGAGGACAAAGCTTGGTGAAGCAGCAGGCAGCAGCTGCCTTCATCACAGACTACTGCTGCCTGGCATGACTATTATACAACTGTATGTACTCAGCTGTCCCCTTCTTTTTGTTCATTGTTTCAATCATTTGGCTCCCTCATGTGGTGGTAGTGTGAAATGCACCAACTTGCCGATGCCCCGCATTTAACCATGGATCCATCTATCGATCCTGTCCCCGGATATCTGAAGCCTTTTTTTTTTCTTGTAGTTAAATTGATTGATGCTTTTTCTAAAATATGAAACTCATAGTAAGAATATATTTATTTCCCCCTGTTCTTACACTGATGCTCTACTTTTAGTTTTGAACGCTGCTGTGAGATCTAGTGTTGAGTTTCTCCAAATGTTTGATTTTTTTCTTCTTCCCCAACTACATTTGTGTCATAAAGATGATGGTTCACCGGTACCCGCCCAGTTTTTAATAAGGTGTTGGGCAGGTCTTTATCCGTTTGAATAATTTCAGAGTATTTATTCAGAAACAGATTCACATCTTTTCCGTTCGGTAGAGGCCTCAGGTCAGTAATTCAACATTAAAACCAGACTGGTACTGATCTGCTGAAACTGGTCTTCTGAACAGGAATGGTATCAGTGGATGACTGAAAACATTAGCACAAAAATAAAACCTTATCTCAAGGACGATCAAAGCCTCTTGATATAGTGCCGCTCGCATCAGACCAGGTTGCACCACAGGACTGGCTGGATCGTCTCCACTCATCAGTGGTTCTTCTGTCGACACAGCAGGTGGTTTTCCTGGTGGTGCCAGTCTGTCACCCAACCAGCCTGAGAGGCTGAGAACGAGGATGAAAGAGATGTTGGAGAGAAGAGTGCAGTAGAAAGGCTGGAGCTACTCGTCTCCAGGAGCCTCCTTAATATCCTCACTGCTGGACATGAATCCACCTGATCAACATCCTCTTCTTCACCACCTCTTCTTCCTTTGTTTTATTCTCCTTCCTTTCATTTGAGACTTTTATCGTTTTCTTTTTTCTCATTGTCTTTTTTGTCCTCAATCTCATGCATCTCTACCTGTACTATTTCTTCTCGGCTCTTCTCATCTGCCTCTCTGGTCTTGAAGACATTTGACAAGAAGGGTCTCTTGGTTTTCTTTAGCTCTTGGAGCCATCTATACATCTCCTATATTTCTGCCCATTTCTCCCAGTATTTTCCTTTCTTCCATAATTTCTGTCCGGTTTGTTTCTATCTTTATTCAATTGTCTTTTCTCATTCTGCAGTTTCTCATTCTGGATCTTCATCTCCTCTATTTTTTATCTTTTCCTACTCTAAACCAGCGAGCTTCTGCAGGGGCATCTTCTTCTCTGTGTGGGGTTTTTGAAAGTTTGATGCTGAGGCTGAAGAGGTGCTGCAGAATCCCTCATAGCTGGTCTGCGCAGGCTGTCAGGACTCTTGGGCTGACCCCATCCAGACCTGCAGCCTTGTTCCTGACCTTGAAACCCCCCTGCAGAGTTTCTTCAGCTTCCTTTGACCACCTCCTCACAGTCCTTTTGCTCACTGGTCGCCTCTGTAAGACGGTTTTAGAGGTGAAGGAGAGAAAGACCAGATTATGATCCACCTCGGTGAGAGCAGCTGTATGCATCTCTGACGTTTCCATAACAGGTCCCTGTCTGGATGAATCGTCTGAACTCAGGGATATACTCCTGCAGCGGCTCAGTGAAACACACGATGCTGCGCTGATGAACTCCAGATTGGTCCTCATCAGCGCCTCAGGCTCGTCCATCTTATTAGTGAGAGAGCTGACGTTACAGACGATCACGTGTGGAAGTGCGGGTTTAAACTTCCTCCTCCTCTCTCTCCGCTTTACTGCTGCTCTACAACCGCAACGTCTCCTCCTAAACTACTACGAAAAGCATCCTGAGACGATGCTCAACAAATAATCTGAACCGAGCCATCCGTCTGATCGCAACCTTTCTCACCTTACTTACTGAGCGATCAACAGAAAAACTGTTTCTTAACTTCACTGTCGTAATCAAGGTAATTAACCTATTTATTTTATTGCCTGCCTTTTCGATGTGTCGACCATCCACACTTTTTAGCACCCCACCAAACAGAAAACACAAAGCCACAAGCTTCCGTTATCTCTTCTTTTAATAACACATTCATATCTATGCTCTGTTTTGTTTACAAGGAATTAAAACAAGTGTAGATGAGGACTAAAAGAGTCAGGCAGGCAGAAGGTGAAAGTCCATATACTGTAAAGACTAAAGCCACAGTCAGGTGGAAGGAGGGAGATGTCAGCGCTCCAATTAGACGAGCCTTTACAGCTGTGTGATGGCAGCAAACCGAGGTCTAACATCTGTTTTAGGAGGCCAAGCTGAGGTCTGTGGCAAATCAGCAGCGCCTCCTTCCTTCCACTTGCTGCAGCGCAGTCAGCCTAAAAACAGGTCCTTTTGCATTTGCAGTCAGTAAAAGTGTAAATAGATCATTGTTGGTGTAGAAGGTCCTTGCTGGGCGCTCTAACTCATGTAGGCTTTTCACAGAGAGAAAGAAAATGCTAAATGCGCCCAAACACAAGAGATACAATCTGCTGTCAGAAGAAGAAAGGAAAGATAAAATTAGGAGTCAACCAAAACATAACATGGGGAATATCTTGAAGTTAAAAAAAAAGTATAAGTTTAATGAAATGAGCAAAAATAAAATGCAAATTGGATAAAGAAATCTCATTTACGTTGGGTTTTTAAAGAAGAAAATGAATATCTGGAGGGAAGTTTCTGTCTCCCACTTTCAGTTTCTTATTCCATTTCATATTCCTATCAAAATCATCTAAGAATGAAGAAAAAACAAAGAAATCTTTGGAAGAAGTATAATTTTTTCCTTTAATAGACTATCTACTACAGTATATGGAGATGCCGCTACCATGTTATTTATTAACCTATATTTCTTTTCAGCAATTTCTGTCTTCATTTTATTTATTTATGAGGGGGGGGGGGGGTGTAATTACTGTTCTCTTTTCAAAAAGAAATTACTGCTTATCTATTTTTTCCTAAGAGGTAGATCAACAAAACAAATATGTGTTTTCCGTAGGTGAATGACGGTGGGGGGGGCAATGTGGGGCAGCGGGCCGCGCTGAGGTCAGGGGGCGGGTAGCAGTCGGACGACGGTGGCAAAAACAACCAGAAAACAACGGCGAGCCGAGCTCTTCCATGTGCGAGGCGGGAAACCGAACAGACAGTGATAAAACAGCTGGGACGTGGTCAAAGAGCTCACATACATTCATTCTGGGAAAACTCAAAAAAACAGACCAGTTCAGTGTTCAGGGAAGCCTGGACAAATCCAAGAGCTTCGTTCGGCACACTGAAACGGTCCGAGACCATGACAAACCTCCGAACCCGAGCAATTAACACTTTGCTGGAAATCGATTAATAAGCCCCGCCCCCTTCGTTACTGTTGTTTACAGTTTTATAAAACTAACATATCTGAGACAAAGTCTGTGACTCTACATAACAATTATGATCAAATACGTTTGGGTAACATTAGCAGACTAAAATCACTACTAAGATTTATCCTTAAACAAATGTAGAAATCCTTGTTGATCGTCTGGATTAATAAATTGGCAAATTCACAGCTTAATCTGGATTTATTTTGGGTTTAGGTGCCTCAGGTAGAGGTTGTTTTTTTTTTTTTGGGGGGGGGGGGGTTATCTTCAAGTGTTTTACTGTGAAAGTGAAGGCTGCAGATGTCTGAGTTGTGAGCCCTGTGGAACTGATACCCAGCAGCCATTGGCTCATCTGGGGTTGAGGGGCGGGGCTTACTGATGGGTCAAAAAAGGTGCCGCAATTATTAAATTTATCCTCATCCCAGCTGCCTTCGCCATGCGTCACTCTGCACTAAAATGTGTCCACGTTGGTGTGTGTGTGTGTGTGTGTGTGTGTGTGTGTGTGTGTGTGTGTGTGTGTGTGTGTGTGTGTGTGTGTGTGTGTGTGTGTGTGTGTGTGTGTGTGTGTGTGAGTGTGTGAGAGAGAAAGCGAGAGTGTGTAAGTGTGTGTCTTCATAAATTTACTCTTAACATTACCATCTCTAAGCTGCAGAGGTAACATTGAAAAACTGAAAAATAAATTAAAGAGTGTACTAATGTAACTGGACTGTAAGTCGGACTGTCTGGCCTCTTTTCCATCAGCACATCTGTCCAGCTGTCTGACTTCTTGCACTTGTCTATTTTAATTAAAGAAAATAAAGTAACAATCTTCTATCTGAGTTTGCTGTGAGGTAGCGTTACTGGTTATGTGTCAGGAGGTTTGCATGTTTTTTCTTTTTAACGGCACGGTGTCGCTCTGCCAGGATTGTTATATTCCGGTCAAGACTCTGAGCCCCATTCCACAGAGCGCCGGGATGGGATTAAACACAGATGACACGGAGCATTTTGTGCGGTTTTATGGTGAACTGACGTTAAAGAGCACTGGATCTCCACTGTCATCCAGTTCTACGAAGCACAGCTCCGATCTGCTGCCACAAACACCGAGGTGGGTGAGATGGTTTACCAGAGTCGGACTTTACAAGAAGCCCGAATCAGAAAAAGGAACAATTGATTTTTTTTTGTCTGATTTTTGTGGGATTTTTTTTTTTTTTTTTTTTTAAACTTTTGTCTTTTTTTTTGTGCCAATTGACTTTATATATCATTAATATTACCGCTGACCGTTTCCTGAAGGACGCTGCGGTGTCGAGGTTCGTGTGCTTTCACCGGACTGGGACAACCTTTATGTCAGTGATTAGTGTTAAATAAAGACTGATCACTCTTCAATCTCAAAGGAGTCCCTCGTGGGGACGAGTCCACGGCCAAATAAAAGTAAAACCCATCATTTGTGGGTTGAGTTGACTGTTTTAGCCACTTTGGTTCCCTCAAAGTGTAATTTCTATGAAAAGCAGTGAAGCAGCTCTGATAAACTAGTAAATAACACATCAAACCTGGACTCGTGTCTGTCATCTGATACCAGCAGGTTTTATCCTCTCATCAAAGCTGCATACGAGGGATCAGAAGCCTGAGACTCACGAGTCTTTACGTGCTTGGATGATGTAAAACAAGAACCACAACATGCAGATTAGAGGAAAAGGTCAGCAGTAATACAGAGTTCTTAAATGTCAAGTAAAGGGGTCAAACATGCAGGATAAACTGATATGATCATTTCAACTGTGCTGGAAATAGCTTAATACAACAAAATTGTGTTGGTTTCATTGTTAGTGTGCAGGATTTCAACGTTTCAAAACACAGGCACCACACTCGACCAAACTCCGTCCAGTCGCCTTCAAAAACTCCGAAAACCAAACGAGAGTCAGTCCTCGGCCTCAAATGACCCAGAGAGGAAAACGTGACTCCGATCTCACCTCTGGAGCGGAGCGGCAGCTTGTGGGCCCACGTCTCGGTTTAACCCTAACATGTCTACTGTACATTGAAAAAGACTTGAGTTCAAAGATGAGAGATAACCACGTGAAGGACGAAAGCCTCACTGTGTTTCCAGACCTCAGAGAGGTCGGGGTTGCAGGTTCGACGCTCTACTGCATTCTGTGGGTTTGGCACAGTTACCGTTACGTTCTGAGCTACGAGTTAGTACGTCTTCATATTCAACAGCTGTTAATAGAGTCGTGCATTCAACAGGAAAAAGAAAAAAACAAAACATGATCAAATTCAACTATTTCAATTTTTTCCATTAAAGAGTCAGAACATTAATCTTAAGAAAAAGGTTGTTTAAGAACAAAAAAAAAGGAAATAAATCTAAAAGTCTTGAACAGAAATGAGCAAAACGAACACGATGGAGACCAGCGCAAGAGAGGGCGAGGGACCCTGACGTTCCCGCCCACTCCACAAATGAAATGATTTTATTTTCAAACTAACGGAAATAAAAGCATCTCACTCTTTTATCTGGAACACTGAAGGGTAAGAAAAGGAGGAGAAAGGCAGGGCAGGTTATGTGGGAGTGGCCTGAGGAAGTGGGCGTTCCGTACATCCTCAGCTTCCTCCCATCATGCCCCCTCTCCTCCCCTTCACACTCTCTTTTTTTTTTTTTTTTTTTTTTTTAAGCATTTGCATCAGGTATTCTCAGTTGTTTTGTTAGTTTGACGTCGTCAGTGTTTTTTTTTTATCTGGTGCAACAGTGTGTCGCCAGATGTCACGTCCAAATAAAGCTTGCTGTATTGTCAAAACTAAATAAAACAAAAAAATAAAAAAAAAATTAAAAACTGAATCCTAACCGATTGGAAAAATCTGCCGGCTGAATAATGAATAGTAAACAGAGTGTCTTGGTGGTTGTGAACAGAGCTCTATGGTATGGAAGGAGGTGGAAACTTAACACAACTGTGTGAAGTTTGTCCCTCTGGGTAAAAATGGAAGCATCGACGCGACAAAATAGATTTACTCCTGTTGGTTGGTTAGTTTGCGGTTCAGATGGTGGAAGTGCTGGTCAGAACAGCTTGAGTTGTCTGGCAGTATCACTCAATGACTGGCGCAATCTTTCTTTTCTCAATAGCTTTTGCTATTCCAGTTTTTTATGCTTTTTTTTCTCCAAAATACAAAAGTATCATCACCATGTACAGGTTTTAATCTATCACGCAGCTGAATCGCTGCTGTTTTTGCTCCCATTTTTGTCAAAAGATTCTCAATTGTCTCCATTCTCCGTCAGATTGGACACAGACGGAGGGGCCATAGGTTCTCTTCCTCGTTTTTTCTGCTTTTTTTAAGTTTCACACAACCACGTAAAAAAACAGAACATTTAAAACCAGTGAACACACACACACTCACACACACACACACACACACACGCCTAGCCAACAGGGAGAGTTTAGGGTGTCGTGGTCAGTGCACAGGAAATAAATATTCACATTCAGAGACATCAGAGCTGGCTGTGTGAAGGTCGGACGCCGTCCTCTGTCTCCATGTACAGTTAATGGACCACCACTAAACCGCTGATCCAAAGGTGTCAACCTTTAGCTGAGGACAGAGTGAATCTTTGATTTAAATGGCCACATTACGCCCGTCCGTCTCTTCTGATTTACGCGTTATCATCTTAAATGAGAGATTGTACAAGAAGAACTGGACAAAACCCCTGTGATGACATCACAGGTTTTCTCTGGTTTTTCTCAGGAGTGCTCTTGAAGCCTCTTTTTCCTCAAACTGATCAGTGCCATGTTGCAAATACGTCAAACGAACAGACCTGGGAGCGAGCTGGAAAACCCCCACGTTATGTCCACCACAGTTAGCTGCTTTAGGCTGTGCGACTTAGCTTATGGGCTAAAGTAATCTAAAATGCTAATGAAGATTACTTTACATTCATTCTGGTTCCATTTCTAGCATTGCTATGAAAATGACATCTGAAACTAGAACTGCCGGAGCTGAAACCCAGACTGTGAGAGCTCAAAACCAGGAGTAGCAGACCTGGAACCAGAGCTAGTACAGCTGAAACCAGGATTAGCAAAGCTGAAACCGAGACCACAACTGAAATGAGTACTAGTGGAGCGGAAACCAGATCTATCAGAGCCCAAAACCAAGAGTACCGGAGCTGAAAAAAAGACTAGCAGAGCTATACCCAGGACTAGCGAAGCTGAAACCAGGACAAGAACTGAAAGGAACTAGCAGACCTCCGCTGGTTCCCGCAGTCAGTCGCCCCGCCTCTCCCAGGCGTAGCCCAGCTGTGGTGGATTTAACCAGAATTATCATGAATTAGCATTGCTTAGCATCAAGTGTTAGCATCATAGGTTAGCATCAGCTACGCCAGAAAAGCTAAAACACCAACTTGTGGTGCCTGAAACAAGGTGGAGGAGTTCCAGACCAGGCGCCACGCAGCAAGACAAAAGTAAAAAACTAAAACATTTACAGCCTGGTACAAAAACACTTTTGGTCTCCATTTAAATGTCTGAAAAGTCGCATTTCCTCCTGCCTGCTGTTTGGATTTAAACAGCAGGTTTTAAATACACATGTTTTATTTGAGGCTCTTTTATTACACAACTGTCTCCTTGTACCCGTTGGTCTTTGCAGATCTGAAATAATTAATTCTAATAATTAATTATTTAATTAAATAAATAATTCTGCTGGCTGCAGAGATACAAAAGATGGAAGTCAGCATAATCTGGCCATTTTAAGGGTTCACGTGTACACGTCCTCTGTGTGAGCGAGTGTTTGGTGCTTCATCATGATGTCCTAACAATAAGGCAGATGAGGAGGTCCCTCAGGACTCACTGCAGACCAGAGGTGGAGGTCACCTGAGTGTTTCCCATCTTTCTGGGCCCTAAACAAGCCGCGAAGTGGCGCGTTTGGTTACAGTGAGTCTGTCGGGACCTCCTCTCGAGTTAACACCACTCCCCATTGGCCAGTTTTAAATTTCAGGCAACTGTTGCTCCAGTCACACTTCAGGAAGACGCAGCATGTTTCCTGACCTGAAAAGGCAAAATGACGCCAGCTTCCTCTCCTCTAGACCAGCTCTTCATCTCTCTGCTTCAGAGAAAACAGCCTCCTTGTCATCCCGAACTCATTCAACCATCATCACACCAAAAAAAAAAAAAAAAAAAAACAGAAAAAATAACCAATGCAACAAGACAACACTTAAAAGAAAAAAGAAATCTTAAAAAAAAAATAAAAAAATATTCAGCACTATCAGCTCTTCTTTTCATTTTTCTTCTTATATAAAATTCCAGCAAGCGGAAAAAAAAAAAAGTTAGGAATACTGAGGTAACTTCACCCTGAGGTAGGTTTTTTTTTCTTTTTCATTTCTTCTCTAATCTGTTCTAATCTTGGCAGAAGCGTCCATTGCTTGACTCCGCCCCTCTTTATCATATATGGGTGGCGTCTGGAGGCTCCACCCACAGGCCTTCGGCAGACTGGGAGAGAAAACCAGGAAGCTGCTCCCCTTCGGTCTGATTTTAACCACGACTGAGCTCAAGGCAGACAGCGCTGGAAGACGTCTGGTTTCTGCGTGCACCCAGGTCCAGTCGACAAGCGGCGCAGCTGTTACTAATTTGTTTTCATTTCCACACAACAAACAGTTTTTCGTGACTGGCCTTAAGTGTGCAGCACTGGAAGAAAGTCTTTGTCCAGGTTTCTCACAACATCTAACCGGACTCGCTGCCTTCGTTCACCTGAGGGGCCGGGCTAACTCA
This sequence comes from Xenentodon cancila, assembly GCA_014839995.1. Taxonomy (NCBI): domain Eukaryota; kingdom Metazoa; phylum Chordata; class Actinopteri; order Beloniformes; family Belonidae; genus Xenentodon; species Xenentodon cancila. The sequence goes on from CM026214.1 coordinate 25,059,397, forward strand.
CATATCATATATATATAATATATATAAAATATGCCGTTAAAGGCGCGGGCCGCTGGCCAGCTGGCATGGCTGCTGGCGGGTTGTTTGGTATCGTAGCGTGTGAGCCGAGTCTCTGCAATAGAACTGCAGGACCAGCCGCGACTGCCGCGTCCCTTACTGTCTCTTGCTGCGTCTTCCACCACACAGCGATGCACCCGGGGGGCGCCTGACCCCCCAGCCCCCAGTCCTATCGTGGGCTACATAATGCTACACTTCACTGACCAGGGACTGGGGATTTACAAGGGACGCCCCCCTTTTATTTTATTTTTTTTTAAGAAAAAAGGCAAGGTGGTCAGACGCAGCAGTTCTTAAGATTTACATGAAGATTATATATTTACAACCTCACATTTTCTTCTTTTTCTTCTACTCTCTCTGCTACTCAGAGAGGTTTTTAAAGAGCAGTGTTAACATCTGCGGCCCCTCTTCAAGACTGCCGTCGGTGTGGAGGTAAAGGCCGCGGCGCTCACGTCGGCGCCCACCCCGGTCCTCCTGCACCTCCGCAGCAGCTTCCCTGCTCTCCCTCCCAGCTCCGCCTCACTGCATTCTATCAATAATAGCTCTGAATAAAACATTTCTATACATATATCTCTATTTTTTTTTTTTTTTAAAAAAACCACCCTTAAAACACGGGGCTGATTGCAGATGGTTGGAGAGGTGTTTAGAGGGCGAACGTAGAAGGACGAATGGGCCGCTGCTAGTGTGTCTCTGAACACAGGTGAGTCCGGCCAGGTGCTCCCAGTCCTGCATGTGGACAGGTAGGTTTTCACAACCGTCCTCACGTGGAGAACCTGTCGTTCGTGTTGTTAAAACCTACCTGGCGTCTGGAGGAGGAGCCAGCTGTGGCCACACCAAGGCACACTAGAAGGACACCACTACACCCCCATCCCTCCTTTCCTTCATCCTTCCACCTTCACTCAGCCTCTTCTGGTCTGGCATCGGGTCTCTGTTTTCAAGTTTCATTTTCATCTTAAGCATCTTATTTTTTTTTCTTTTATCCATTTCATCTTTTGATTTTATTCATCTTGCTTTCTATCTTTCTCAGTGGCTCTCGGGCGAACTTCCTTCCTCTACAAGTCTCTCCCTATCTATCGCTGGGTTCGTGTGTCGCTCTTCTGTATCCGTACATGTATCCGTCTGTGCGTGTATCCATCGGTCCGTCAGGTGGGGCAGGGGGGAGGGGGTCCCACGGCACGTGAGGAAGGCTGTGGACCCTCACTTCCTGCGCGGCTGGTGGTCCTGAGTCAGTCCCGGGGTGGGGCCGCCCATCTCTGTGAAACCCTGGGGGTTGGGGCCGGGACTCACGCCCATCCCGGCTTTCTGTGTCTGTTTGACCTGAGTCAGGATGTCTCGGATCTTCCTCTGGGCCAGCTGGGGAGACAGGAGTGATCACCACAGGTGGATGAAGTTACTTCAATCATGTCATAACACTACGCACATTCTTCAGGCTTCCACAAGATATAGGTGGGTAAATCAATCCTTTTTAAAGGTAAAGACATCTATAAAAGCAGAAGTTTCATCAGTTTGCTGGCCTGCAGCATTCAGATGTGTGAACACAACGCCAGGAGGAAAAGACATCAGCAATGGTCTTAGAAAAGAAACTATTGTTGAGCATAAATATGGAAAAGCTCATAAAACCATTTCCAAACGAAGTGGAGCTCAAAGTCCTACAGTGAGAAAGATTGTTCACAAGTGGAAAGCGTCCAAGACAGCTGTCAATTGTCCCAGGAGTGGGCGTCCCACCAAGATCACACCGTCCAACGCTCAGAGAAACACACAACGAAGAGCTGCATGTCAGAGCCTCCAGGCCTCACGCACCTCTACCGACTGTACAGCTGTGTTCAGTCGTGTTTACAATGTTCCTTCATTTGTAGTCTAGGTGATGGTGTGTACAATGTGTCAGCTTTAACAATATATCGGAATCTCCAAGAAGATAAGAGGGGGTGGAGGAGACCGGATACCTGGCTGGCGTAGAAATGCCCGTTGATCTTGACGATGACCTGGTCGTTCTCGTCAGGAGTCTGCTCTCTGGGGACCACCACCTCTGCCGCTGTCAGGTTCTGCAGTTCGTTCACCTGGAGGCACAAATCATGGGGTCTTAAGATGCCCGTTTACCTGAGGAACCACAGCGTGTCACAGCGGTTCCATGGCGGTGTGCGCTGCCCTGCGGATGGTCCCCTCGGCTTACCGTCTTGCCTCCTTTGCCGATGACTCTTCCAGCAGCAGCAGCCGCCATCTTGATGTGAGTCTCCAGTTTGACCTCCTCTTTTGGCCCAAAGAAGTTCTCCTCCTTCAGCTTTCCGTAGATTCTGCCCTGAGCCTGAAGATGGAATAAAAAGAGGTCATAATTCGCAACAGGTGCTGGAGCCGAAGCAGAACTTTCTGAACCAGTTTATCCGTCCACAACAGAAACCATCATTACGTGTTTTTAACGCTGCCTAACAATGCCAGTGTTCCGCATTTCCCAGCAAACTTCCACTTGGAAGGATCCTGAAATAATCCACCCAGCTTCGTCAGAGGAGATGTGGAGAACATTGGCAACCGGACCTCCTGTTTTCCATGCCGGAGATAACTGATGTGTAGTTAGCAGAAGCTGCTGGATTCAACCTGTCGTCGTCCTCGAACCCGGCTGTACCGGTCGCCAATCAAAAGCCCTTTAACCCAAATTTGTTGTTTTGTGTCATTTAGCAGCAGAGCAGAAGAGAATCAGGTTCGTCTCAGAGACATGTGCTACCGTGAATCTAGTCTGAATTCAGATCTAGGCTGCAGATCAGTGAGTTTTCCCTCAGAGTGGTCATCTTTACACAGTTACAATCTGTGGAGTGTAGCTCTAAACCAGTAACAGGTTGGCGGCTGTAGTGTGGAGCTGCTGCTCACTGGGGATGGTTCTCTGCGCTGTGCAGCACCCTGGTCTTTTTAGGATGTCTTCACTTGGCTGCTTGGAGTTGGAACTGTGTTTTGTTTCAGATGCAAACGTACTTAAAGATGAACTTCGTCCTGCTGGTTCAGTGTGCTGCATTTCTATATTGGATCCTGAAATGTGACCACTGCCTGGTGCTTGTTAGGGACGCGTTAGGAAATACACGTTCAAGGTTAAGCTGAAAATCCTCCTTTTAATAAAGCCTTTAACCCTGCAGTCTCCTTAGACCCCCTCTTAGTCCTGCTGCCTGAGGCTGCTGGGGGTGCACTGCTAGAAGGTCCATGGTGCACTGAGCATCACCCGGCCTGTCTTATTTTAGGTTGTCCAGGATTATTAATAGCAGTAGCATATTCTGTCTTCTGTAGTCTCTCTCTCTTCTCCTTCACGAGGTCCTTTCACGGTGACGCTCTGCAGGTCCTGCCACGGTGATGCTGGTTCCTGCAGGTCCTACCAGTGATGCTGGTTGCTGCAAGTCCTGCCACGGTGATGCTGGTTGCTGCAAGTCCTACCACGGTGATGCTGGTTGCTGCAGGTCCTACCACGGTGATGCTGGTTGCTGCAAGTCCTACCACGGTGATGATGGTTCCTGCAGGTCCTACCAGTGATGATGGTTCCTGCAGGTCCTACCACAGTGATGATGGTTCCTGCAGGTCCTACCACAGTGATGATGGTTCCTGCAGGTCCTACCACAGTGATGATGGTTCCTGCAGGTCCTACCACAGTGATGATGGTTCCTGCAGGTCCTATTACAGTGATGATGGTTCCTGCAGGTCCTACCACAGTGATGATGGTTCCTGCGGGTCCTACCAGTGATGATGGTTCTTGCGGGTCCTACCACAATGATGATGGTTCCTGTGGGTCCTACCAGTGATGCTGGTTCCTGCAGGTCCTATCACAGTGATGATGGTTCCTGCAGGTCCTATCACAGTGATGATGGTTCCTGCAGGTCCTACCACAGTGATGATGGTTCCTGCAGGTCCTATCACAGTGATGATGGTTCCTGCAGGTCCTACCACAGTGATGATGGTTCCTGCAGGTCCTACCACAGTGATGATGGTTCCTGCAGGTCCTACCACAGTGATGATGGTTCCTGCAGGTCCTACCACAGTGATGATGGTTCCTGCAGGTCCTATTACAGTGATGATGGTTCCTGCAGGTCCTACCACAGTGATGATGGTTCCTGCGGGTCCTACCAGTGATGATGGTTCTTGCGGGTCCTACCACAATGATGATGGTTCCTGTGGGTCCTACCAGTGATGCTGGTTCCTGCAGGTCCTATCACAGTGATGATGGTTCCTGCAGGTCCTATCACAGTGATGATGGTTCCTGCAGGTCCTACCACAGTGATGATGGTTCCTGCAGGTCCTATCACAGTGATGATGGTTCCTGCAGGTCCTACCACAGTGATGATGGTTCCTGCAGGTCCTACCACAGTGATGATGGTTCCTGCAGGTCCTACCACAGTGATGATGGTTCCTGCAGGTCCTATTACAGTGATGATGGTTCCTGCAGGTCCTACCACAGTGATGATGGTTCCTGCAGGTCCTACCACAGTGATGATGGTTCCAGCAGGTCCTATCACACTGATGATGGTTCCTGCAGGTCCTATCACAGTGATGATGGTTCCTGCAGGTCCTACCACAGTGATGATGGTTCCAGCAGGTCCTATCACAGTGATGATGGTTCCTGCAGGTCCTATCAGAGTGATGATGGTTCCTGCAGGTCCTATCAGAGTGATGATGGTTCCTGCAGGTCCTACCACAGTGATGATGGTTCCTGCAGGTCCTATCACAGTGATGATGGTTCCTGCAGGTCCTACCACAGTGATGATGGTTCCTGTTGCAGCTGCTGCTCCTGTTCTTCTCCTGGATTCTTCATGACAGCAGCATAGTAGTTCAGTGGTTAGCACTCATACACAACAAGAAGGTTCGGGTGGAGCTGGGTTCTGCTGGGTCTCTCTGTGTGGATGTTCTCCCTGTGTCTTCATGGGTTTTCTTCCAGTTTCCTCCAAAAACATGTTGTTTAGACTAAATGGTGAAAATAAACCCCAGAAAGGCTTCATTTACATTAAATATAATGTCATTTGACTTATAGGAAGTAATTATCGGACGCATGTGAGTGTTTGAGAGCTGCTTGTGTTGTGAAAGCCTCTTGAGTGGCTCCTGGACTAGAAAGGCGCCATAAAAGCATGCGTTTGTTGTGGCTGTTATGTGGTTTGTTTCACCCTCGAGTGTTCTCTGAATTTCTGTGGAGGACCACAGTTCAAGAGACATTCTGTCCACCCAGATACACGTTTTGTTTTTAACAAACCGATCAGTCATTTAAAAAAAAAAAAAAAAAAAAAAAAAGGTCTTTTGTGAATAGCTTTTCCAACAACTGATCTGTAACTATGAAGGCTGCTGCGAAAGGCCAGCTGGTCATATTCAGACACGACACAGAGACCGAGACGAGCCGTGAGCTCATGTTGCTCCACCGCTGCTCTGAATTCAGGTGAACATCTCAGCTCAGTCTTGTTCTTCTGTGGTGGGTCAGATATGTGGGTCATCTACGATCAACCCGTGACGATTCCCGCTCTAATTCTAGTTAGTCCGTTTGTGTCCGTAACCACGTTCCCGTCCCTCGCCAGCGCTTCAGCGGTCGCAACTGAAAGAACCACTTCTGCAAACCCAAATCAAAGATGGAACAATATCCAAAAAAGTGATGCATGAACCCAAGATAGCTCATGTTCTGTCATCGATTTAGGTTAAGTACGGCTTTTGTACCAAATCATCAGTACAGTTACAGTTATGAGTAACATCTGTATGGTTTTTCTTTCACCTTTTTCATTACCAGCTCTAAATTACCCCACCAGCTTCTTCTGGAATGTGTTGCAGGTCTGAAACGTAAAATCTCATGTATATTAACAAATCAAACGGCATAAAAAAGTAAAGAGGAACTAGCGTGGGTCCATACTGTGGCAAACACATCCACATCATCCCAACTGTTTCTGATTTGTGGTTTGAAGCTGTGACACCAGAGCGTGGTGTCCATGGTTACCTTAAACTGAGCCTCTGGCGGTCCCGTCACAATCACCATCCTCATTTTGGAGTCGGGAGTTTCAGCTGGAGCGATCTGGAGGAGACCACACAAACATTACTGCCTTTCAAGCTCCAGGACTGGCTTACAAGTCTGATGGGAGGGTTGAAACGTGGTGTTCTTGTTCAGAGCTGACATATTTCCCCGTTTGACAGACCTTGATGGACGCTCCGGCGAAGCGGCTCAGCTGTTTGATGTGCTGTCCTTTCTTTCCGATGATGGCCCCCACTGCCTGCGCCGGGATGTAAACGTGGACCGTCTCCTGCTCTGGAGCCTGAACACACACAGCTCATGTCATTACATCCATCTGCTGACCAGCGGACCTCGTTAGTCACGCATGAGAAAGCGGGACGTTACGGGTTTTAAATGGCAAAAACAGGGTGTTAGGAGGAAGCTCATCAGCTGATCACGGGGGCGGAATTCTTACCCCAAAACAGCCGTACGGGGCACCGCTCACAGAATTTCCAGGTGGAGGTGGGGGCATGTTGGAGGAGGAGGGGAAGAGGCCCAGAGCACCCAGGTTAAGTCCGGGGATCAGGTGAGTCTGTTGCTGTGGAAGAATAGACCACAGAGAGGTTTACAGGTGTCTTGTTGAGCAGAAAATACAGGCTTATTTTTTTAAATAAAAAAATGATGACCTTCCAAATAACTGCAAATAGCCCCCCTCAGACTAATGTGCTGCAACCGTTGCTTTTCTAAGACCACTGCTGATGTTGTTCCTTCTTAGCACTGCGTTAATATGCACATAAAGCTTCCAGGGAAGAAAAAACCTCCAGAAACATCTGCTTTTATGGAGGTCTGCACACTGCTGATGATCAGCTCATCAATGACGATGATCAGCTGCACCGGGCTGGAAAACTACGCTCGTCAGTCCTACGGGAGCAGTGGGGGACCTCAGGACTGTCTCATCCTGCTGCGGCATTCTGGGTGAGGTTTTGTTTGAGCCATAACGAGACAGAGTAAAATGTTGCGTTTGCATCTCAGGTTGGATTTACCTCATGTTTAGTCCTGGTTAGGACCTGATGATCTTTTTAAATATGTACTGATACGTTGAACCTTGAGAGTGAGAGAGAGCACTGTTCTTGAGCACAAGACTATCTGTGTTTGTTGTTCTGTGATGTAACGGGCCAGATGGAGGAAACCCAGAACTAACGACTACGACGCGTGGCAGTCCATCGTGACGGACTCCAACAGACTGCCATCAATAAATCAATTCCTCCTTGCGCTCAAGCGAGGAGACCGGTGCAATTATATAATCAATCTCAGTTTTTCAGTGCTTCAATGAACGCTCAGACAAACAGGCACACAAACTCCTCATGGAGCACAACAGAAGGATGTTGTTGGGTCTGGATCCAGACCTGCAGTTCCTCTACCGACCACCAGGGTCTGGATCCAGACCTGCGGTTCCTCTACCGACCACCAGTGTCTGGATCCAGACCCTGGTGGTCGGTAGAGGAACTGCAGGTCTGGATCCAGACCTGCAGTTCCTCTACCGACCACCAGGGTCTGGATCCAGACCTGCGGTTCCTCTACCGACCACCAGTGTCTGGATCCAGACATGCAGTTCCTCTGTTGATCACCAGGGTCTGGATCCAGACGTGCGGTTCCGCTGTTGACCACCAGGGTCTGATTCTAGACCTGCAGTTCCTCTACTGACCACCAGGGTCACTAGAACAACATGTTTGAAGAAGAGGAGTAAGATTCGGTGGTGGAGATTGAAAGTGTTGCGGCACAAACTTCCAAGCCACTGGAAAAGCGTGGATGACGTCTCTGCTTCTCTCCAGTAACCACGCCCACATCCCATTCCTGACCAATGACAGGCACCTCACAAAAAAACTTCTCCCAGGTGATGTGTCTGATGAGTGTTCTTGTCAATTATGTCATGAGGCCACTCAGTACAATGAAAAGAGTCTTCAAAAGCACGCTTCACGCACCTGAAGATGACATCACAGGGGTTTTGTCCAATTCTTCTAGTCTGAAGTCACACTTACATTCATAGCTGCGATGTCGTTCTCGTAGGCCTCTCTGACCTTCTTCATGATCTCCACCTCAGCCTGACAGCAGGCTTCGATGGAGCCTTTGACCGTGATGGTCCTCTCTGGGTTGTACAACGTCAGGTCCTGCAGACTGAACACACGACACCAGGAGTGGTCAGTCAAACGCTGGCTCAATCATGCGTTCAGGTCTTAACGACTGTTGCTGACTTTACAGAAGAACCCCTGACCTACACTTTCATAACATTCCTAAGATTTGGAAATCAGCCTTTTTTATTTCCTCTTTTTAAAGAGGGAGATCCTTCTCATTCAAGTAACTACTGTACTAATGTACTATTTTATCAACGCATCTTCAGGATTGAGGACAAACGTGAAACTATCACAGCAGCGTTCAAATGACAACATTGTGCTTTTATTTTTAATGATCTGTCGAAGACATTCGAGTCGTGGACCCTCTAACATTGATACAGGCTTTTAAATTTGGGCTCTCAGAGCTGTCGCATGGTTCTGCAATTATCCTTCTAATAAAACTTTAAGTGTCAAAAATAAGTTTTATGTTTTAGTCCTAAGTTTAGCATCATTTTAATGATTCACTAGATAACACTGAAGTTGGTTCACTCAAACACAAAATAAATATACCGTATGTGTGTGTGTGTGTGTGTTTGTGCGCGTGTGTGTGTGTGTGTGTGTGTGTGTGTGTGTGTGTGTGTGTGTGTGTGTGTGTGTGTGTGCGTGTCTCTCTCTCTTACGGGGAGATGGTGATCTTGGTGTTGGTGTCCTGCTCCACCTTCTTCAGGTTGCGTCCCTCCTTCCCGATGAGGCGGCCGACAAAGTTGTTGTGAGCCAGAATCTTCAGAGGAACCTCGTCGGCACTGAAATCACAAAGAAGCAATAAAACTTTACTTTTCTTTCACACAGATTTGTTTTGGACCGAGCAGTGAAGCTGAGCTCCCATCAGCAGGTTGACCATCGTTCAGTTCAGTAAAAGTATCCAGTTCAGGTTTTCTGTCCCTGCTAAACCGCAACAATCCAGACCAGACCACCACAGTCCAGACTACCACAGACCAGACCAGTCCGGACCACCACAGTTCAGGTTTTCTGTCCCTGCTAAACCGCAACGATCCAGACCAGACCACCACAGTCCAGACTACCACAGACCAGACCAGTCCGGACCACCACAGTTCAGGTTTTCTGTCCCTGCTAAACCGCAACGATCCAGACCAGACCACCACAGTCCAGACTACCACAGACCAGACCAGTCCGGACCACCACAGTTCAGGTTTTCTGTCCCTGCTAAACCGCAACGATCCAGACCAGACCACCACAGTCCAGACTACCACAGACCAGACCAGTCCGGACCACCACAGTTCAGGTTTTCTGTCCCTGCTAAACCGCAACGGTCCAGACCAGACCACCACAGTCCAGACTACCACAGACCAGACCAGTCCAGACTACCACAGTCCAGACCACCACAGTCCAGACCACTACAGTCCAATCCACCATACTCCAGACCAGACCAGACCACCACAGTCCAGACCAGACCACAATGTTTAGTTCTACCCGTCTACCCCTTTCTTTCCATCCTCCCGGGACTACCAGCAGTATTTTCATGACGGTAGTCCACTTGTACAGACTTATGGCAAAGCGTCGACAACTGAATGGAGGTTTCTCAACAAACGTCCTTTTTATGCACTTTTTGAAAACGTATAAAGATAACGTGACCTTTGTTTTGTCAGTCCACACTGCCTCTTTTCGGAGGATTAAAGCAGCCTTCATGCTCTGTAGCTCCGTTACCTCCTGTGTTATTTTACTGCAAACACCATTTCTAACTTCAAGCTGCTTTCTTTCACATTATCTTGGGCCCAAAATAAATTTACACTCCTGACCATCTAAAAACAGGCCTAGGTTTGTTGAAGTGGTCTAATGTTCGAGTATCTACTCTAGCTCCTTCAGATGGTCCTCCACAGATCCAGACCTACCCTCAAGTCTCCTCCAGGTACTTGATGCAAATCCTCAATCATTCATTTACACTTAATCCATCTTCTATCTCATCCAAACTTTTTCTAATGGAGGAAAACTATGATATCAAGATGTTTGTACTAGCCACTTTATCAGATATACCAGGTGTACTGCTCCAGAAACACCAAAAACCTTCTCTGGACCATTTAAAATGAACGGAGAAAACCTGAACACTGAAAACAGCTGACAAGATCTTCTTTGGAACCTACGTCTTGGTGTCCTTGGCCTCCTGGTGCATGATGTCCAGGATCATCCGGCAGGCGGCGGAGCAGCCCTCAGGGGTAGAGTGGATGCTGATGGGCTTCTCAGCAGCTCCTGCGTTCTCTTTGCGGTGAACATCAATCCTGCAGTGACACATTATCATCAGTACATCCCGTCTGCACGACCAAGTAAAAGTACAACAAGATGTGATCTGATCTTTATTAAACAAACTAATCTGTTTTTACTGAGTCACTAAACATCCCCAGACCTGAAGGGAAAAGTATGTTTCTCCTCCTAGATACCAGCTGCCTGAAGCTCCTTCGGCAGCAGTGACCTCAACAAGATCTTCCAGCAGCTCTGGATCAGAGCTGCCTGAAGTTCAGGAGGAATTCTGGATCATTCCTCTTTCCAGATCTGCTTCATCTCAGACACATTTGTAGGATGTCTGCTGTGCACATCTCTCTGGAGATCATTCCAGAACACTGGGGTTCAGGTCTGGAGTGGGTCAGGACTGGACCACTCTGTGGTAGATTTACGTCCATGTTTGGGATCATTGTCCTGGTGAATGACCAGGCTTCTACTTGAGCTTCAGCTGGAGGGCAGACACCTTGACATGATTGAGGAGGTTTTGGTGAACCGATGGTGACCCGATGGTGACTGGTCCAGGCCATCAGGTGGTGAAGCAAGCCCTAATCATGATGCTCCCTCTGCTGTACTTCACTGGTGGGAAGATGTTTAGAGTTTTCCTTCTGAACGTTCTGCTTCTATTTTCCATCAGACGACAAATTATCTCCTAGAATTCTTGTGAACTCCCAAGATGATCTTTGGCAAACCTTTGTCATATTTTGTCTCCCTTCATGGTGTTGTTCAGACCTCCTGCCTGGCCAGTGACTTCCACCGTAGACTCATTACCAGGTATGTTTCTAGTGATGTCATCAGCTGTTCCTCATGGGTTCTTCTTGATCTCATTGAGGATCCTGAGTCGTGTGTTTGGAGTCTTCTTGACTGGACGTCCTCTTCTAGGAGGAGTAGCTACAGGACTAAACTGTCTCCATGTCTAGACAGTTTAGTAGACAGGACTGACGGGGGACAAACTCTGAGATGACTATGTCTCTTTCCAACCTTCTGCAGATCATCTACTCTTGATCGTATCTCCTCAGAGATCTACATCAACCTACTTTTCCCTCCAGCACAGTGAAAGTTAAATGGGTGTATTCAGATATAAATGTCTCTTATTGTGACTTAGAATAAGAGCAGATCACATTTTATGGTAGTCATGTTTCTTACTTATCTATAAATGATCTATAAACTATAAATGATCATATAAACTCGTCACCCACTTGCTCTGCGTCTGTTTGGTGATGTTGCGGATGGTGGCCCCCTCCTTGCCGATGATGGCGCCGACGTACTGGGTGGGTACCAGCAGTCTCAGAGGGATGTCGGCATGTGGAGCTTTGGAGGGCATCCCCGAGCTCGGGGACCCGCCACGGAGACCGCCGCGGGGCCCGTAGCCAGGACGTCGACCGTTATCAGGTCCCCGCTGGCCTCCTTCCATGTCAGAGGTTTCGTCAGGGATGTAGGAAACTCGCAGGGCGTTGTTCTCAAACTGGTATCCATTCAGCTTCTGGATGGCTCTGTGTCGGCATACAGCAGGAGACGTTACGCCACCATCACTACCACTGTAATCTGACGCTGCTGACTGCCTTCATTCTGGAGTCATGACTGAAAAATATTACTTTTATGCATCTTCAAACTACTTTATCGCCAATTTTAAATAAAATCACCACAATGAGTCCATATAACATTTTACTATTATTACATGTCTAACATTTATAGATAGAAACCTGCTTTGTTCAGACTGAAGTTGTACCAAAGAAAGAAAAAAGGTTGTGTGTGGATTTTTTTTTTTTCTTCCTTCAAATTTAATCATCACTTAGGACATCGCGACATATGCTTTCAACCACAAAAAAATACTTATCTTTTTATATGTATATGATGACAGTGTTTTGACTGTGATTACGGTGTTTTGACTGGTCATAATAATCCCGCCCCTCACCACTCACAGTACTGGTTCCTGTATGAGCAGCACAGCTGTGAATCCAGACTAGCACTAGTTTCTCTGTGACTGGTGATTTCATGACAGCTGGTTGTAAAAAACAAACAAAAAAAAAAAAGGTACTTGTGGTAAAACAGGGCCTGGTTGTGATGGAAAAGGCCTGCAGATGGTTTCCAGGGAACCAACAGTAGGAGTCCTGAAAACTGTTGTTGCTGGACCGTTCCCGGTAACCGAAACGCTTCCCGACTGCAGAGGCCCCAGAAACTTGACCAGGACCTCCACCAATACAGACAAGCAAGATAGGAGTCGAATATTACTTTGAGTGGTTTAAAAATAATCAAATGTTCCTCCAAAAATGTAATTAAAACTGATGTTTTAGCAAAAAACAAACAAACAAAAAAAACTACTTATTGGTATTAACGGCTGCAGTGTCATTATATTTTACTCCCATCCCTCGTCCGATTACTAGGCAGTACCAGGCTGTAACCAGGCTGTAACCAGGCTGTAACCAGGCTGTAACCAGGCTGATTTTATATAAACAAGCTCATGTTTAGGTTCAGAAGTAGTAGTGGAGTTCACTAGACTTTGACATTTGAAATCACACAGTTTATTATTTCTTACTACACATAAGAAGCACAAGACTGACACTGTTAAAGATGTAACTATGCAGCAGTTTCTAACATCAGCCGTTTTTCTGTTTTAGCCTCTAAAAGATTCAATCGGCTCGTCCAGCTGCTGGTGAATAAAACTCTGCACATGCTAATACTTTGACTTTAAACATGCTGAATGTCTCGCTTCAACAGAAGTTGTCAAATCTTTTCGGACAAGCTTCCTACCTGGAGGAATTCACAACCCCAGGGTGCAGCTTTCCTAAATGACCACTAGGTGGCAGCCACATGACACTGAATCACAATTTGAAGTGAATTGAGATGTTTTTTTAGTCAAAAACAAAAGAAAATGACAAAGTGAGACACAGATTAAGGAAGCGCGCATGAACTTACTGCCTGGCCTGTTCCCGGGATGCATATGTCACGTTAACCACCGCCGTCTCACTTTCTGTGTTCACTGAAATTAAAAAGTACAAAACAAACGAGTTGACTTTTACAGAACTGGGATGTCTTCAAAGTACAATCTACAGGACAACAGTCATGGTCATCTTCAGCTCAATTCCTTCATCTTTACTTTCAGCTTTGATGGAAATCAAAACACATTTCATGTCCATTAATGTGGGAAGTGTCCAATAGTTTTAGTCTAGTTTTGCTGAACTTCCTAGAAATCCTGGACTAACAGCACAGAGGTTTAGATAAAACCAGCTCCATCTGTCCAAAAACTGCTCCCTGGGCACCGGAAAAAATGGCACGCCGCTGCTCCTAGTGTGACTGGTGATGGGTGAAAAGCAGAGGACACATCTCGCTGTGTTTGGTGAGATATATATCGACACATAAAGATCTTGTTTTTATCCAAAGTGGAGCGCTGTGGAACAACAGGTGGATCCTGTGTGGTTTTACTGAGTGCCCCAGAATGCTTGCAGGTTTCTTCGACCCACATTTGGCCCTGACCGACATCGACTCGGGGTGAATCAGCTGTCCAGACTCAGCCACGCAGCCACCACACAGGCTGTAACCCATGTAAAAACCAGTTTAAGAAATCTGAGCCTCGTCTGGCTCATACGACACCTGCCAGAACCAATTCCTGCTCCCTTATCATACATAACATCATAACATAAACTCCTGAGTTTGCAAAAACCTGAACGGGCAAACGGTTTGAAAATAGGACGTGTGATTTCTTCTGCTTTTGTCCAATTTATCTTTTGACTCGTTTGTTGTTGAGGTTTTCTTCTGCATGTTTGTATGTTTGAGAGATGAGTCAAATCTGCTAAATCTAGGTCTCCCTATGGTGAGAAAAGGATCCAGCTCGATTGATCTGCAGCTGTTCGATGAGTCACTCAGTCCATGGCAACGCTGAGGAAACACTGACATCACGCAGCCTTGCCTGACTCCTGTTTTCTCCTGGACGGAATCGTAGCTGCTTAGATCCCACATGAGATGTTGGTGTGAAAGGTCTTGATGAGCTCACCTGTGTGCTGTAAGTTCTCATATGTTCTCAGCATGTCCCAGAAGCAATAACAAATCAGCAAAGTAATGTAAAGTTCTCTTCATCATTCAATACACTGGGGTGTGACGTTACGCAGGGTAAAGACCTGGTTAATCCTCCCTCGGCCTTTGGGAAATCCGTCTGTTCCCTCCCGGGTCTTTGGTCAACCTGAAACTCCGAGTTTAATCTTTGCCAGAATCTTACTCGGAGGGTACTGAAAGATGCTACCCCCCCCGACAGTTGCCTTTCCGTCTTTATGATGGCATGTTCTGACCCTTCATCAGGTTTCCTTTTCTTTTCCCAGATACTTGTGGAAAATGTTGAGTGTTTTGGAAGCCAATTCCATGTGTTTAGGAGGATTGAAAACAGGTTCACAGCCAGACCGATGGATCCCGAGTCACGACGCTGCTGCCGCTCGGCAGCACAGCGGCCAGTTTCATCCGAGCAGGTTGGGTGGAAGCCCGTCCCGACCTGGGAGCCGCTGTGGAAGCGGCTGAAGAGCTGAAGGACGTGTGGACCAGAAAACCCAAAACTGAAACCAGGCTGGAATCTTACCTTGTTCAAGGTTTTCAACAGTTCCAAACTGGGCCAGCAGACCGTCCAGCACCTGAAACACAGAGAAAAGCACCACCAGGTCAAATGATGATAAAATGAATAAATCAAGGCAGAAAAACTTTGAACTTAACGACACTAGTCTTCCTGTGAACTCAGAGGATCTTTTTACAGACGGGTCTAACATCATTAGATTGATATTGTTCATAAAAACGGAAAGAGCCCCACAGGAACGCCGAGTCCACTTCCACATTTGCTCAGACAGATTCAGTGTTTATTAAACCTCTGAGAGAAATGACTCAAAAAAGGAGCCAAGAAACCATTTAAATGTTTTTAATCCCATAAGAGATGCAAAGAGCAGCTCCAGAGCTGTAACAGGAATCCATGGAGAGGAATTATCCCATCCCACACACAGGTCCGGGCTGGTCCCACGGATATTTGTTCATAAGAAATGTTACATTTTTAAAATACAACCTCTTGGTGAGAAATCTCTGATATCTGAAAGCAACCTACACGCTGTAAAAAATTAAAGCACAGAACTCAGATGACAAAAATGTGGACAGAACCGAGAATAAGCCGGTGCCCATCAGCTGAACTCGTAAACTTCAGCGCAAGGAACCGTAAAAGCCCCAAACTGCCAGGACAGTCGTGATTTTAAAGGACGGATGCAAAATAACCAAACTGCATACTCATATCCTCAAGTATACTCGTATCTTGGCACTGGACACACCAGAAAGTTCTTGACCAGGGTTTGAAGGTCTGTGGATCAAGTGTAAGATAAAAGTGTACTTTTCTTTTAATAGAGTAACCAGTTTGATTATAATCATGTTACAACCAATCACAGGTTGTGACGTTGAAATCAGAGTCGGTGTGTGAATGATGACGGAAACAAAAATAAAAGCCAGGCACTGACCTCCCACTGCAAGTGAGGTGGAATGTTTCTGATCTGCAGC
Source organism: Xenentodon cancila (assembly GCA_014839995.1). NCBI lineage: Eukaryota > Metazoa > Chordata > Actinopteri > Beloniformes > Belonidae > Xenentodon > Xenentodon cancila. The sequence goes on from CM026214.1 coordinate 25,075,297, forward strand.
TTCCTGGTCCTGTGGGAAGAACAACACAAACATCTGAGGAACGTTTCACTGAACAGGAGACGGGACAAGACGTGGGACATGCAAAACAAAAACATCAAAAGCGCTCAGGTTTTTAGGAGACGTGGCGCTCCAGTGAAGAAACGCTGCCTTACAAACAGAAGGAACAGAAGAAACTTCATCTTAGTACAGAAACCCCAGACGACAGAACTACGATCCTGCACCCAGATGTTCAGTCTGGTTCAGCTGCAGATGTTTCTACATCAGACATCTACAAACATGACCGCTGAAACACAGGACCAGACTCCACAGCAGCTGCAGGTTCTGACATATTCTTCTGATGCTGGGAACCCCGACAGCAGTTTACTGACTGGACCAAGATGGAAACTGCACTTAACAGGTTTATGAGGAACCTGGATTGATCCAATGAGTCACAGAGGAATACGTTCTGGGGACCAAGTTATAAGAGAACGATCAGAAAGGTCTGAGGTCAGTTGGTGTCAACGAGGCCACAGGGATGTTCCTTCTGGTTGACTTCAGCTACTGCTCCATCTTTTCATGTTGTACTCAAATTTGTCTTGTAAAGAAGGATGTAATTTTCAAACAGGAATTTAAAGAATAAAACAAACGATTTAAACTTTCGCCCTGTGACAGACTGGCGACCCGTCCAGGGTGGACCCTGCCTCCCGCCTACAATGATCCGGGAGAGGCTCCACCAGACCCCCGTGACCCTGCGAAGGATTGAAGCAGGCATGGAAAACTGATGGATGGATTTAAATGTTCACCTCCACTCGTCTCTGCTGTCATATTAAAAACAGCATTTCATTAATGAAGATATATCCAATAATAATCTTCAGTTTGTCAGTAAATTGTTGCATCTTTGGCCAGAGGTGGGCAGGTCACCCTCCTGCAGGTGAAATGTTCAAGACGGGATCAGATCGGTGAGGGAGTGCACCTGCCAACGTGAAACGTGTGTTTTGTCTCCGTTTCCCGCCCATTCCTAAGCTGTTGCCATGGTTTCCGCCAATGTGGCACGCTGTGGGTCAGCAGGTGGCAACTGCTGGGGTCATAAGAGTTCTCTTGTGGTGGCAGGTGGGGGTTGGGGTGAGTTGGTTTAGCGGGGGTGGGGTGGATGCGAGATGTCTAATTATGCTGCTGTTTGGCAACGTCAGAGGGCACGGAGGTTTTGGTGTTGGTAGCGGCCGATTCGTTTGTGACGTGGAGGTCTTTCTGGTGTCTTTCACGTGTGTTCAGCTGGGATGGGTGGTGGAGATGGTGGTGTGGATGAGGAACCGACCTGGGATCAAAGGCTTCTCCTTTCATTTTTAACGTTGGATGGGGGTTGTCAGGTTCTAGATGCACAAAAGCCTATTCATCTGTGCTGAGCCTGCTCGGTCTGGGTGGGGGTGGATAGGAGAGGGGCTGGTTTTAAGGGTATTGATGCTCTGCTCTGTGGTTGTTAAAGATGGTGATGGATGGCTAAAGCGGACCATAAATGTAAAACCCAAACACAAAACGGCTGCAACACCGTCAAGAAAAACTAAACTCAATGGATTGCTGAACGTTTAATTCATCTCAGATTATAAAAAACATGCTGAATGTGGAATGTGAGGAATTTACTATTTAATGAAAACTATGAAATCATTTTGAATTTGACGCGAGTAAAATCTCAAGACGTCAAGGACATGGACAACAAGCACAGGTGGCAGTAAAAGGGTTAGAAACATCTACGAGCGATGAGGTTAGTTATCAACAGGCCAGTGACCCGACTGCAGTGTCACTGAGAGCTGTTATCAACAAAGACACGAGACCATGATCCAGGAACGGTCCGGATCCAGACCCCGGTGGTCAGCAGAGGAGCCGCCGGTCCGGATCCGGACCCCGGTGATCAGGAGAGGAGCCGCCGGTCCGGATCCAGACCCCGGTGGTCAGCAGAGGAACCCCCCACCCCCACAGATGATGTGTGTGCTGCTGCTTAGTCGAATGTGAAAGATTAAACCAGTTTAAATCAAACACTTGTTTCTACTTCCGTTGACTGAAAAGAGCCGATGAAAGAGTCTGAAGCAGAACATAAAAACTGAGGCTGCTGCTGTGTCCTCATCTGTGAAGGCATGCGCAGCTCCAGAGTCCAGCGGGACAAAAGACCACAGAAGGACAAGAGGACAGAGGATTCTTAGAAAATGCAAAGGGTTTGCTTCTGAAAGAAGATGGAGGACAGAAGAACTGAAGAACTTTGCATCTAGCAGGGGGTTAAAGGCCAGAGGTCAGAGCTCTTCAGAGCAGACCCGGGGGGGGTTAAGAAGCCACCAGAGTGAAAGATATTTAAATCCTGTCACTGTGCAGCTCTCCCGTCTCTAAACTGTATGTTGAGCTACAACAACCGGGTCCACACTTCACCAGAAGCTGCATCACCACAAACATCATACGGAGAACCTTTTCATCGCCCTCACGCCGGCCACCACTGAGCGCCACGAACCACCTCTGACCACATGGGGGCAGCACATCACAAAAGAAGCTGGTTCCCATCTGCACTTGTGTGCTTGTGAAATGTCATTTGCAGCCGATTCAAAGTTCACGTTGAGCCAAATTCCATCCTAATTCCTGTACGTGCTCTAGCTCCGCCCATTTAATCCAGGTGGAGACGGAAAATAATCCCGGAATGCATTTCACAATCCCTGAGCAGAAGTGATGAAGCTGGTGAAGTTACCAAGTTTAGTTATTTGAAAATTTTATCCAACATTTCAGGGGATTTTTTTTCCTCCACAGAACAGATTTAAGAGCATAAAACAATAATAAAAATAAAACATAAAAAACCTAATTAAAAGCCCATGGTGCAAATTTGAGTCATGTTTGTAATATATATATATATATATATATATATATATATATGTCAGTATTTCATTGGCAGATGTTGAGTATGTGATGTCATCGCGTCCATTCAACAGCAGGACGTCCCGACTACGTCCTCCATCCCTCGTAGAACTTGGTAGGTAGGATCTACGCGGGTCCAAACACTTGGTGCGCCTGGTGTTGGGACTCGGCGTGTGAAAGTGACCTCACCGGTCCGTCCTGGTAGAGAAGAGCCGCATCTCATCGCGGGAGCACAGAAGTGCAGGGCTTTAATATTTCATAGGAGCCATGTAGCCAGCATGAAGTGACAGATGAATATTTTATTAACGGCTGTGAGGAACAGCTGAACATCACCCGCACTATGGAAGCTGTTCCCGCTGGTAACCCCCGGCTACACGTCCTCCCAGGAAGCACCTTCTCTGGTCCACCCAGTGATGCTCCCAGCTCACAACATCAACGATCTAACTGCTGAGGTTTCAACGGGTGAAGAAGACACAACGTGGATGAGAACTGATGAAGAGGAACCGTTTCTGGTGCTAAAAGTCCTGCAAGTGATCCGATCTCCGCTGTCTGTTTGACCAAGTATCAGACCGTTTGGAGGGTTTTATTTCTTACTTCTTCACGGTATATAAACTTTTTTTCTCATTTCCACATATGCTCCTCCTTTCAGCCTTTCCACCCTTCCTGTCACCTTCTTCTTTTCCTCTGCCCCCCGCCACCACTGTCTCCAGTCCCTCTCCTGAATCTTTCCAGAGCAGCCTCTTCCCAGCGCTGCATGCTGCTGTAACAGGAGATGTACGAGATCTTTAAATAGAAACCACAGACAGGAGGATGAAGGAGGGAGCAATATGAGCAGGTGGGAGAAGAGACGGAGAGGAGGAAGGTGTGAGGAGGAGGCTGGACATGTGGAAGACATTCCAACTTTACTAAGCAGTCCGTGAGCGGAGACACTGCATGTGACTCAAAAATCTCAACTGAACTGTGTCGGGACAGATGCTCCAGATCCCAATCCCAAACAGAATCCTGTCAGTTCAGGAAGAAACGCTTCAACCCAGAGGTGTGTTCCAGGATGAGCCAATCCGAGCCCACAAAAACACCGTCACGATCGTGCACCTTCTCCACCAGCGACGCCTTCACGCGTCACCAGAACGTACGTCTCTATAAAAGCGATAAAAACTGGAGACTGAGGAGATCCAGCGTTCATTCAACCAAGTCCCTGCACACAGAGACATTCCCAGTCTGATGCCGAGGAACATTAATCTCACTGTTTCTTGACTTGTGGGCCCAGATTTTGGTGGGTGAACCTGGTGGCTGGTGAACCTCTGTCCACGTCTCCGTCGGAGTCTCTGCGTTCACACTGCAGGTCTAAAACATTTGGCTTTGTCAAAATCAGACTTTGTTTTGGTGGTTGTCAGCATTTAACATGCTTGTGTCAGGCTTCACTGCGAACCGCCGTCTGCTTTGAAGTGAAACGCGTCAAATGCAGAACGTCAGCGGTACCGAGCTCCACATGCCGTGCTATTTCAACATCTGTACAGATGTGTGGATGAGGGATCAGAGCCAGGAGGAGGACCAACAGGTGCTTTAATCCACGCCGCTGCAGCACCGGCGCCTGCCGCTGCACCGTCCAGAAAAGGCGGATGTTGGAGGTGACGGTGCCTGCCGCTGCACCGTCACCTCCAACATCCGCCTTTTCTTTTCTAACAGAAAAGTCTCTGTTTCTGCTCACGGACCAGGACTGGACTAGACCCGACCAGACCAGACCAGACCTGGACCACACCAGACCACACCAGACCAGACCAGACTAGACTAGACTAGACTAGACCAGACTGGACCAGAACAGAACAGAACAGACCAGACAGGACCAGACCAGACCCGACCAGACCCGACCCGACCCGACCAGACCAGACCAGACTAGACCTGGACCACACCAGACCAGACCAGACTAGACCCGACCAGACTAGACCTGGACCAGACCAGACTAGACTGGACTAGACCAGACTGGACCAGAACAGAACAGACCAGACTAGACTAGACCAGACAGGGCCAGACCAGACCTGGACCACACCAGACCTGGACCACACTAGACCCGACCAGACTAGACCACACTAGACTAGACTAGACTAGACCTGGACCAGACCAGACCAGACCAGACCAGACTAGACCAGACTAGACCAGACCCGACCAGACTATACTAGACTAGACCTGGACCACACCAGACCAGACCAGACCAGACCAGACCAGACCCGAGTGCGAGGACGTGACAGAAGTTGGCACTTTCACTACTTTTTCCTCTTAGGCCACATTTCTGGGACAGCGAGGCCTCCCTTCTGGAATTCATCAGAGATGAGACGGGTGTAGCGGGGGAAGGCGGCAGCAGGTCAAGGTTCAGCTCTGCCCCCCATCCCCACCCTGCTGCGCCTGTGCGCCAGCCTCCATTTTGGAGGTGAGGATCTCCATTTTGAAAAAGTGAAACGTGTCAGGCTGGTTTCCTGCCACGCAGCGTGGAAAAGACCACAGACGCCGTCAAGTTGTGGTTAAACCTGCGAAAGCGCTGGGGGAGGGGCCAGAAAAGACCCGACAGGTCGTGATGTTGGATGAAAACACCGCGGAGAAAACACGCGGACTAAATTACGCACCAGAACCCCGGCGACGGCCTCAGGTACCCACGCAGACCTCATCTGATACTCCTAATTAAATCAGGGACGTTAACACCCCCACGGCCCCTCCCCTCCTCCACAGTTGCGGACCAACAGGCGCAACTTTGAGGACTGCGTCCGGGTGATGGAGCCGTGGAGGGTCTACGTGGATCCACCAGGAGAAGATCCTCGACCACGACCAGATGCCCCCAACGGCCCAGAACTTCCCCACATTTCAAACGACCCGTTTGTACCAATGTAGGGATCAACGCGTAAACAGGATCAGACCAGATCTGATGCTTGGATGTGACGTCATCCATCCCCCTCTCGTGCACGCGCACATATTCCACACCACGTCCACGTGAGCGCCTGTGAGCGGCCATCTTAAACAGGCAACGCCCATTTACTACAATGAGAGCGCGGTCACGTGACCGCAAAGCGCTCGCCAGAACGGAGTCCGTGTTGCCAGACTGGAGGGATTCACGCAAACTGGGAGGAGGACCGCGACTGCGAACCAACTGGACTGGTCCCAGACCAGTCTGCCCTTCTAATCTAAGAAAATGAGTACAGATGAAGATAAACCCCACGGCCGCACGAGGAACAAATAAAAACCAGCCGGTAGGTTGTTGGCTTTTACAGATGAACAGACATGTTTACAAACACCAAACACCTACGAATACATACTATTAGTATGAAAGTTCTACTACTGTAAAGTAAGTTAAACAAAATGACACAGCCTACATTTATAAACGAAATACCGATTTTTAAAATAAGTAAAACAAGTATAACTATATTGATTAATGTATATTGAATTAAATACAATATTTCAAAATACTTAAACACAGTAGTAAAATGAGAGAATACCAAGCCTATACGTATTAATTAATAGAATAACCAATAATGATAATAATTACAATAATAATAATAACCAAGATAGAAGGATCGATGGAAAATAATTATAAAATTCTAAACTATACAAGAAACTCATAAGAGTTTATAAAGCCGTAACAAAAAAATAAAAATACATTTCAACAGAAGTGAACTTTAGGTTTATTCTTCCGTCTTTTTTGCAGCTGTTGGCTGGAAACTGTTTGCAGGATCTGGCAACCCGACCAAAGACGCTGCGGGTGTGGACTGCACACATGCACGGCTGCTGAACCGTTGTTTCAGTCCAACAGCACTGGGAAAGACCCAGGACACGGATGAAACATGCATAAACGTGTAATCACGTGTATCGATCTGTAACTGTGAATCGGACGCGTGAACGAGGTCCTTGTGAGACAGACAGGTGAAGACAACGGCCACACAGCGAGCACGCTCCTGTGGAGACCCACGAGGCTGCAGATGCAGAAATCATCGATTAACTGATCACTTCACCTTCTACTCCGAGCGCGCGGCCAGCGCAGCGGCGTGGGCGCGCGTCTCCATTCATAAAGTAGGCCTACGGGAGGGGCGGGAGCGCGCAGCCAGCAGAGTCACGCTACGTTCCACTCCACACGTGCGCTGCGTGTGACCGCGCCCCCACGGAGAGGGTGGAGCCGTGTTTTCTGTGTGCGTGGAAGCAAGACAGAAACACGGACGCGGTGAGTCTCATCCGAGGCCTTGGCTGCGTGCACGGTGACAAAATCAGCGCGGAGCTGCATTAAAGCGCCAATCAAACATTTAAATGACCGCGGATGTGCACTGCGACTCTTCACGCGGTTTCGTTCACGAGTGAAATCAGTTGTGAGAAACTGAAACATTTAACGCAAAAGCTGAATTTAAGGTGAAACGAGGGAAACCTGGAGTTTCTGCAGAGATGGTCCCAGCAGGAGACAAACCGTCGCATGCACGGATTCACGTGCACAGACTCCCACCGCGTCAGTAGGATCGTTTCGAAATTCATCCGCTTTTAAAACACCCAGAAATTATTTTAAAACGCGTATTTTTCCCCAAACAAACGGGATGAAGAGCAAAAAGCAGAAAATACTAAACATTTCCTTTTTCTCTGCAGTAAAATATGTTTCAAACCTGAAAAATAAATACAGAAAACCAACTTTCAAAATACATCCCCTCGTTTGTAAACGTTTTTGTATTTATTGAATAAAACATACTGTTTTATCAAAACAGTTTTTTAAAGTCGGTTGTGCTCCAATTACAACGTGGAAATGTGAACCCAAATGTTACCAAAAAACCCTAAATTAGACCAAAAAAAGAGACAAGTTTCAAAGATTAAAAAAAACTCAAAAGTTAAAAGAAAACATATAAGGTAGAATGAAAACATCTATGAACCATCTAAAAACATCTCTGCAAACAGACATGATTTACAACCTAAAAATAAAAAAGTGTAGACGCTGTAGTGCATCTTAGGTTTTATTTCTGAGTGTTTAGGAGCAGATTGGTAACTAAAACTGTAAATTCAGAACGTCTAAATGAAGTGAATCAAACCGGGGTCAGTTCATCCTCCTCAGACATGCGTGGAAATACAATTAAACATGGCTTTCAAATGTGTTTTTGGTTGTTGATTTCGCTCACAACAAATATGTATTTGTATGTAACAAATAATAACAAATAATATAAGGACACCAGCAGGAGGAACAGGCATTCCCAGTCCCAGGAGCAGAAGTGGAAAACGCACCAAAATATTCCAAAGAAGTAAAAACACTGTTTTCATTTAGTTTTACTTTACTAACAAAAATCCACTCAAGTAAGAAGTGGTTTATATGAAATGTCCCGAGTCAAAGGTTCTCCAGAACAGATGATGGTGGCGTGAACGTGGATTCGTCCTTCTGAACGTTTAATACTTCAGATAAAATACAGTTAACCAAAGGTAAAATACCATGTTTCTAAGAGTAGAGGAAACTGAAAAAATGGCTTTTGCAACTTTCAGTCTTTAATGAGCCAAATGAAAATAACATTTCACACTTAAAAAAGAAAATGAAACTTCAACAGCAACAAAAAAAAAGTACAAGTACACAAAAAACTGCTTGAGTACAGGAACTGTTCAGATCTCTCAGAAGTATTTTAACAACACGAAGCCTCGGAGGAGAAAATAACTTTCTGCAAGAAGGAAAAAAGGAATCCCACTTAACTTTCATCTGGATGTTTTTACTCTTTTAATCAAATATTAAACTTGCATAATAGGAAACACTCATATAATCTAATCAATTAATAAATACACAGAGACTGTGTGTTTAAAGTTTTGAAGTCTTCAGATGAAAGCGTTTGTTTCCAGTGCTGATCCGCATAGAAAAATTAAAAATCTTAATTTTTAATAACGACAGAAAATCAAAATCAGCAGTCAGTGTAAACTAAAATGATCACCCAATGATCTTAAGATAAGATATAAGTCTTTTCTGAAGATGAAATGTTTCCTTAATTTCTTGAGCAGGATATTAATTAAAACCTGTATTCATTTAAATTTGGTATTTTTGAATGTCAAAATGTGAACTAAAGTTTTCCTAACAATTTCTGTGAGTATTTCTAAAAGGAATTCTGCAAACATTCCTGAATAAATAGTGCTCAAGGGTGAACATTTGACAAAGACTGTGGGGAAATAATGAAGTGTACTTATGTTTTAAAGAATAAAACACACCTGAGTCCATGTCTCTATTTTTGAATATATTTCAGTAAATTACAGAACAACTAAATGTAAAAATGTTTTTGTCTCCAAATAGCAACATTTTCACCTCTCTTCCAATGATCGAGTCCAAATTAGATTTGGAAAAACAAAAGATATTTTACAGCTAACAAGACAAATAAAAGTGACTTTAAATTACTGAAATATGAACCTTCAGCACATGAGGAGTCCCTGGCTGCTGGAGCATAACTGTGTCCTGAAATCACAATAACCCGTCTGTAAATCAAGTCAGGAGACGTTTATACACTTCCAATCCTCCTAATTTAATTCTGAAGTCTGGAACAGAACAAGTGTCTTCATTAAAAGGTTTCCTGTTGCTCTGAAAAGATTTCAGGACAAAATTCTGTTAATTTTCTGACTCAGAGCTTAAAACACGTACAGCTCTGAGATTAAAAACGGTCGGACATTTGCTCCTCAAAGGCAGCATTCCCTCCAAAACAGACGGGAACAGACCGACGTTGGAGCAACATGATTCCTGAGCCCAACAACTCAGATGTGGTGAAACAACATCGAGGAGACGTTGGGAGGCTTCTGCTTTGTCTAAATGGCTGCAACTGTGTGTGTGTGTGTGTGTGTGTGTGTGTGTGTGTGTGTGTGTGTACGGATGAGTGACGTCAGCCCTCGCTCTGCTGTGACTCGCTGACAAACAGGGTGGGACCAGCAGCAGCCAATGAGGAGGCAGCGTGGAGAGAGGCCCGTCTGCGGCACAGAGCCACTCCTCCTCCTCCTCCTCCTCCACCTCCTCCCACCCCCTCCCCCACCCTCCTCCATTTCCACTCCCACAGACGAGTGAGAACAGCAGAGGGCCGACTGAGCTGTCAGATTCTCAGACTCCTCCGAAGAAACTCTGCAGCGTCTCGGGGATTAAATGACCACGGCAGACATGTTCAGATGTTTTATCTGAGATTAAAACAGATGGTCCTGCTTCCTTCTGCTCATCTGCAGCGCTCAGAGACTCAGTTTTAACACAGCAGAACAAGAAACGTGGAGTCAAACACTCTGTTCCAGCTTCTTCTCACATTAAAACAAACAAAAAATGGTTTTGTATTTGTGTGCAGCTCAGCTGTGGTTTTGTCCCGTTTTCCATTTCCACCTGGAGTCACCGGACTGGTAACTGGTATGTAATGAGACCTAACTGAACTGCATTTAACCCGTCTTAGTCTGTGTGTAAAGCCTCCTGAGAAGACTCCTACATCTGAAGTCATCGTGTGTGACCTGCTGTACCGTCCTGATGTCTCAAACACACCGTGCTCGTGTTATCAGTTTTATAGAAAAATTCCTCTTTATCTTCCAGTCTCTTAAACGCCCAGACAGAAAATCCAGGATCCTGGCTCTGGTCAAATCTGAGAGAGATCAAGTTAAACACGACTTCTGCTGTAGTATGTGATGTTTCAGTTTGTGGTTTAAAACCTTTATGGGAAAGGTCAAACCCGATACTGACGCCAGTCGGACCCCGACACCGTCCCCATCGGTTCTGGTCATCTGAACACCCGAGATCCAAACACGGATCACCAGATTTAAAATTTTTGGCTGAAAACTGTCCGGCTGTTTTCTTTCACCGCATCGTCGCAG